>VMDO01009672.1:0-74829 GCA_007922755.1 Pedetes capensis
ATGTCTTTTTTGATGATGAATGCAACCCCATTTCTCTTTAGTTTATCATTCCCAGCATAGTAGACCATATGACTGTCTGACTCAAAATGGCCTATGCCAGTCCATTTTAGCTCACTGATGCCTAGAATGTCAATGTTTATGCGATCCATTTCTCTTTTAACAATTTCTAATTTGCCTAGATTCATACTACGTACATTCCTTGTTCCAATTATTAATGGATGTTTACAGTTGTTTCTCCTCATTTTGAGTCGTGTCACATCATCACGTTGAGCACCCTGGGGTTTTACTCCATTTCCCTCATCACGGTAGACTCTACTTGGAGGAGGCAACTCTTCCCCAGTAGTCTTTTGAGTGCCTTCCAACCTGGGGGGCCTCATTTTCCGGCACTATATCTGACATTGTTTCTTTGCTATCCATAGGGTTTTCAATGGCTAGTTGTTTTGGGAGTGGCTCGCCAGGTCCTACTCCCTAGTCTGTCTTAGTCTGGAAGCTCAGCTGAAAACCTGTCCACCTCGCACACAGATACTAAACACAATTCACTTGAGACCCTCAAGTGAGAGGCGCAGAGTCCTGTGGCCCTCAGGACCCCAGTGGAGACGGGAGAAAGGAAAAGCCTCAGGCGCTTTTGCCTTCCAGGGGCAAACACCTGTGTTGGTCATCTCAGTGGTCAGGAGGCGGCAGCTGTTGCTTCCTCGGTGATCAGATGGAGAGCAGGTTCCTTTCCTTGTTGAGGATTGCAATGGGAGAGTGTTTTTTCCTCACCAAAGTTCCGGGGGAGAGCAGCGGGAGAGGCATTTCCTCATCTGTGGTCCAGGCAAGAACAGGCGAGAAGGCGCAGAAAGGGATGCCAAAAAGGCCGTGCCAAAAAAGGGATCGAGCTGCCGCAGCGCAGCTCTTTATATAGTTTGCCCATGGAATGGCCTGAGCCAATCAGCTTTCAGTCCAATTGTCCAATCAGGAAGGGTTTTGTACAAACATGCAACCAAGTTACGTTCATTTTCCCTAGATTTCTAACTTACAAACCAGATATTCAAACGCCATTTTCCCAGTTTGGGATTTTTTGCCAATTTCCTCCCAATTCTTCCCTATAGTTACCTTCACAAACAACAACAAAACCCTAAGACTAGCTTGTGGAAAGGCATATAAAGAAAGGCATGGAGCTGCTGAGTTATGAGCACAAGGGCCAAATACACTAAGATGAATGAGAACCTTGCCATAAACACCTCTAGGACAGAGCATATTGTCAAAGGGATCCAGGAGGAGATGGATGGAGGGGAATGGTACAGCCCAGCTGGCAATGTCCAGCTGTGTTATTGCAGCTTGCATTCAGATGCTACTACACAGTGGTGCAACTTGTTAATATGCTGGAAAAAATCCCATATAAACCAGTGTGACCCCCAGGATAAAATCATCCTCTAATTCCTGTTGCACATGAGCTGACTCACATTGCAGAAGCACACTCTATAGCATAATAAACTAAGAGTAAAGGATGGACATAATAATGATTCTGAAAGCTATCAATTATATACAAAAACAAGTATTAAAGGTTTTTAAATAGGTACAGTAGAAACTAGGTTGTAATTTATATAACTTTTAAGAGAATATTATGCTCATTATGCAACATTGATTTTGAGTCAACAAAATTTTGCAGAAATTTAAAAAATAATATGAGGTATAATTAGTCAACGCCTGCAGCATACCACTGTGGCATCCCATCCCATCAGATCTTGGAAGCTAAGCAGGGTTGGGCCTAGTTAGTCCTTGGATCAGAGACCACCTGGGAACACTAGGTGCTGTAGCCTTGGGAGAAGGACCCAGAAACCCACTCACAAAAAACAATCAGCCATTGAAAACCCTATGAACAACAGAGAAGCACAATAGTATTTTGCCTGTTGCACGTAGGATTGCTATAAGTTGGATACCAACTCAACAGCACCTAACAACATTATGTCAAAGTTTAGAAATTTGATTACTAAAATTGTATAATAGATTTTTATAATAAATTTTAATTAGATTTTATATTTATTCCCCAATTCAAGAAGTTTCTATTAGAATGATGACATTTGGTTGTGACCTAAGCTCCAAATTAATATTGATTTTAATAGTCAACCATATAACATTCTATTTACCTCTATTCTTTACTAATACAATTATTGTTATGAATAATAAAGCATAGTCTAAAATTGTGTTGTCTAATGATAGCCACTAGCCACATGTAATTATTTACATTAAAATTAACTGGAAGTAAAAATGTAATTCTTTATTCATATTTCAGGCGCTTGATTTCCACATGTAACTAATGGCTGCTACATTGAACAGTGGAGATATAGTCTATTTCCACATCATAGAAGGTTCAACAGTTAAGCAGTAATTTCATTGACCTATGGCCCTGCCAAACTTCTGAAAAGGCACAATGATGCCATTAGAAAGTGCTGGCATAACTTTAGGAACTGCCAATCCACTTACCTCCTTCTCCCTTTTGTCTTCCCTAATAAGTGATTCTTCTCTGGCTTTGCCTTGAGTGCTAGGGAGAGAGTGAGCCCCTGCCACAGGGACCTTGGACACCCAGCCCACCTTCTGCAGATGTGGTTGGTACTCTACCCATATCCTTGTCTCTCATGACATCAGCAGGCTCGAGCCACCTTCTAGCTGCCAGTATCTCCATTTCTTTGCTGCAGGCCTTTTTCTGAAGCCACTTTGAGGCACTGCCTAACAGGCAGGCCAAAAGTACCAAGCAATTAATACAGAGTAAAAGAAGCCTCAACCCTCAGTTGAGAAACCTTTGAGTTGTGTGATTCACAGCATTTTTCACAGCGGCCCATGGCGGTAGGCAGTGCAATAGTATACCCTATTTACTGATCATGCTTTATCTATATCACTTTTTCATTTCTCCCTTGTATTTATTTGCACCTCCAAATAATCCTCTAGTGCGAAAATCCTTGTCTCAGAGTCCACTTTTGGGCAAACCAAACCAAACCAAAATCCAAATTGAGAGAAGAGAGGGAAAATTAGATAGGGGAGAGGCTTACAAGAATAAAGAAAATTCGCATTTATATCCCATTCAATTGTGAACTCCTTGAGAACAAAGATTGTGCCTTCAGTTCCCTAAAGCACAAGGCCCTCAGTATTAAAGCTCAAAATGTTTTACATGTTTTATCTATTTGATAGCCCAGTAATCTTATCTGGTAGCTATTGCAGTCATTTTTCAGCTGAGAGAATAAAAGATCAAAGAACTTAAATAGCCCAAATTCACACAGTCAGTGATGCTCAGCCTGGAATAGGGACTTCAGAGCCTAGGCCTAGGCCCTGCCCTTGTGCTGGCTATCCCATTGCCTTGCCTGACAAGAGGGCAACAGTGAATTCCTTGATCTCTATGCTGTTGTCTCTGGGAATCCCAAAATCTCCCAGGCTCACTTCAAGTCTGAAGGACCTACATTATCATATCCTGCCTAGGACTTCCCAGCCCTGGCAGTTCCAAGACTGGGACAACTGAGAGATGAGTAAAAACCATCCACACCTCATGGAATCCCTCCTGGTTCTGTCTGCCGCCCTCAGTTCTGATCTTTCTGCTCAGACTATGAGGTTGATTCTTAATTGGGGCTTTATTTCAGATCTGTGCCATGGAGGATGGTTTCTATTTAAGAGGCAGGATGAGGTTTTCATTAAGCTGGTTGACTCCAAAGAGAGTTTGTGGGTTAGGCCTCATTTCCATCATTTTACTAGAAGGATGGTGTGAGATCAGAGCCGAACTATTTTTGCTGTTGTTGTCGTTGGGTGCTGTCAAGTCGGTGTCCGGCTCATAGCGACCCTATGTAAAACCCAATGAAACACTCCCTGACATTGTGCCATACATGGCACATGGTTAGTCCTTTTCTGCTATTCATAGGGTTTTCAATGACTGATTATTTTGGGAGTGGGCTGTTGGTTCCCAGGAAATCCAACTCATTGGTGACAGAGTAGTCTGGAGCCCCATTTATCTAAAAATGGAATTTATATTAATGTGTTACCTCTTCTAGGGTTAACAGAAATTCTGAGACTTAAGATTCCTCAACCATAGGCATGTATTTCTAAAGAGAGAAGTCTAGGAAGAAAGCCTACTGACAAGTAGGATCCTGTAAAGTGGTAGTACCCATTTGTCTCCATATAATAACCAAGTTGTTTATTTCTCAGTTATTCATGAGGCTGTGCTGAATGTTCATTATAGATTAAACACCACATACTGCACACAAAGGTGAGATACATTATGATCAACAAATATATGCAAAGTGTTTTTGTAGCCAAACTCTACACAAAGAAAGGGGGAACCTTATTCAAATAGAATGATTAAAATTTGAGAAGATTTTAAAAATAAAAGTCATTTAGTGATCTCTGTTATTCCTTCTTATGTAGTTAGCTTTGGGCATAATAATTTCTTATGTACAAACTTTCATTTGTAAAATGAAGATTGTATGAATCTGTGAGACTACATTTCCTGAACCCAAACTCTGAGTATGAAATGTGACAAATCATTTTTTCCAACTTATATTCATGCATTTGTAAAGCATTCTAAATGGACAAGTTAAATTCCACTAGGCTATGCACTTAATGGCCTGCAGCTGTAGCCCTGTGGCATCTGATCCCATCATATCTCGGAAGCTAAGCAGGGCCGGGCCTGGTTAGTACCTGGATGGGAGACCAACTGGGAACACCAGAAGCTGTAGGCTTGGGAGAAGGACCTGGCAACCCCCTCCCAAAAATCAATCTGCCATTGAAAACCCTATGAACAGCAGAGAAGCACTGACAATAGTGTTTCCCCTGTTGTACAGAGGGTCACTATGAGTCGGATACCGACTCGACGACACCTAACAACAACAATGCACGTAATGAAGCACCTAATGAAGAGCCTAACCAAAATTGGAAGAGCCCCTGAGAAGCTGAGCACTAAGGCAGAAAACCTAAAGTGATGCTGCCTTAATTTCCTTTTCCTGACTTTTCCACAGTACAGCTCATTTTCCAGATCACAAACACTTTCAAACTGGAATGACTTGTGAAGGAAAATCTGCTGCCATCTTTCCTATATCCTGTGATAAAATACAGTTCTTGTGAAGATAAAGGACCTGCTCGTACAATTGGAGTTGGTAGAAACGTTGTTTTCAGCTTCTTAATTACCAAACAAGATGGAGTCAGGCTCACTGGGTAGAAAGTGTTCTGATGTGGCAAGCTTGCCTTGTGGACTGGTTGGTTTATGAGCTTTTCACAAACAGTCCTGAAGATGGCACCATGTGCACAGCTGTTACAACCTGCCTTGTGATTCCTTCTGAAACCACCAAGTGCATAACAGCTACAACAGACTTGCAGAAAGATGTGTAGGGAAAGCTACCTGGAAATGATATCCCTGTATTGAAGTATGAAGATTAAACTACGCCACCCAGGTAACAATATGATTAGATTATCCCTAAATAAATAAATAAAACATTTCATGAAAACTGAGAGCAACATTTGATGTGAGACCAGAACAACCAGTCTTGTTAAAGCAGTGCCACACCCTGGGGTAATAGATCCTTTTCTCTGTGTCATTTGATGAGACACTCAGAGAAACTTAGATTCCCTCAAGTTATTGGGGCACCTTTTAAATTGAAGCAAACATAGTTGCCTGGCTGGATGGTCAGCTTGATCATTTGGGTAGAAATGTGAGGTTTCTAAAGCCAGACCAGCTGTGCAGTTAGACAGAGCCCAATTTCCTAAAAAGGGAATGGCAAAGAATCTTGTTGTTGTTGTTGTTGTTATTGTTAGGTTCAGTGGAGTCAAGTCCAGCTCATAGTGACCCTATGTACAACAGATGAAACACTTCCCCCCAACACTGTGACATGCCTGGCACTATGTCAGTGCTTCTCTGCTATTCATAGGGTTTTCAATGGCTGATTTTTTTCAGGATTGCTTCAAGAGTGGATTGTCATGTCCTTCTCCCATATGGCAAAGAACAATCAGGTTAAATGACTGCAAAATTGTTATCTTGTCATTTTGTAAAACTCCAATAGTTTGTAGTGATCAACAACTCCAGGGGAAAGCAAGATTCTGTTGTACAATATATAAGGTTGATTCATGGTTAATTATTTATCATGAATATTTGATTCAACTTTCATTTTCAGAGTTTTATGATCTTAGCTCCGTTGGTAGAGTGCTATGCTGTGTGCTTTGAGGGTACCATCCCCAGCACCACAAAAATGAGAGAAGGACCTGGCAGCCCACTCCTGAAACAATCAGCCATTGAAAACTCTATGAATAGTAGAGATGCACTGACATAGTGCTGGGTATGGCAAAGCATTTCATTCTGCTGTACATAGGGTCACTATGAGTCAGACTGACTCTATGGCACCTAACAACAAACAAAGATGAGCAAACAGATGCTCACTCTCTTTAACTCAAGGGAATATCAAATTGCAACTTCATTTAAGCAGTTTCCATATGAATATGTAAAATATTTTACAGAGAAAAAATAAGAATAATCATTTATAATACAAAATACAAGTGAAAGTTTTGTGTTTTAAAATTATTCTAATTAATACACAAAGACATTGTATGTACTAATGAGGCACCATATGATGTTTGAAACATGTATATATTGCATAATATTTAAATAAGGGTAAGCATCTCTCTAAGGGTAAACATCTCTCTGAGGGTAAGTATATCTATCAGGGTAAGCATCTCTGTAAGGGTACGTATCTCTATAAGGTAAAGCATGTCTATAAGGCTAAGCATCTCTAGCTCTTCACACATTTATCAGTTCTTTATGGTGAAAACAGTCAAAATACTTTCATTGGTAGCAGATAAACATCCTAGTTAATTATTACCAAAAGGAAATGGGAAATCTGGTACTATACGTGACTGCAAGCACTGGCACAAGAATTGAAAGGCCAGCTCATGCTATTTCATCATTATAAAAAACATGATTTACCAACAAAAAGGGGGTCATGTAGGTACAATGGAAAAAATGAGGTGAAGAGGCTGCTATTAGAGGCTTTCTAACAAGGGTGAGGAAATTGGTAACATTTGTGCTATAAACAGCCAAGATAAAATTTTGAGAAAAGAGAAGAGTAGTCATCAGTTGGACACACCTGGACTAAAGTTCAACAGAAAAGAAAATAAAAGTTTGCATGGTAATTTCGTTCGAATGGGCCTTCACAATTATAGAAATAGGGGGAAAGAGGGGAACAGACAAGAGAACAGAAATAATGATTGCTAGGAGAATTTTCCATAATTGGAAGAGATTGGGAGGAAAGAATGAAAGTTCAAGTGAAAAATAAAAAAATGATGGCCAAGAAATGAATGAAATTATATAACCTTACATAATTATCTTCTTTGTTCCAAAGAACTGATCTCTGGAAATTGTTTAAGGGATTATATTTTCAGATACCTCATATTTAGAGAAAGATGAAGATCAGGTAGAATGAGATAGAACTTCTGGAAAGTAAATGTTCCTTGAAAGTCCAGTGGAGATTCCACTCAACAGAAACCCAAAAGATAAAACTAGAATTATAACTGAGGACTGGGAAAACTATAGTCTTTCCTATTTGGTCTTGGAAGTGGTTTTCCTGTACCTTGATTGAGTCCTAGATTTGGTATAAAGACAAACTGACTAGAATAAAGTAGCAAATACTGAGGAAAATATTGCCATCCTGGTCTCATGTTGGAAAAACACTTCCTTGAATTGTAAACTGGTTTTTAATCCCATGGTAGAATCTATAGTGGAACACTCTGATCTACTTCCATAATTTGGAGCCCCAAAGTAGAAACAAATAGCAATCACCATTACCAAAACATGTTCCACTGAATGCTATTGTCTGGTCAAACATATTAGGAATTTCTGGAGTAAATAAAATTAAATAGACTCTGTCAGTATTAGGGGGAGACATGCTATAGTCCCCAAGCATCCCTGTATGTTTTTGTGAGCTAGGCCAACATTGCAAGACCCTGATGACACATTTCCATTTTCTCTTATGGTTGTATTTGCAATGAGCAACCTTGCAGTAAGCAACCTTGAAGTGTGAGGTAAAGTCTCCCCTTGGGACAGAAGCAGGATTGCTACAAAAGAGGTCTATTCCCCAACCTCAAAGGTGAATTTCTTGTCTGCAGTGCAAACCCATTGCACATGCATCATCCATTAGGTGCCCTTTGCATTTTCTGGTGGGTCTTTGGGGGCAGAAAGAACCAAAGAAAACATGATGGGTATGCTACTTGCTGTGCTGTGATAAAGTTTTTGCCTCTGACCCAAGAATCACATGTTTCTGCAAGCAATAATGAAAAGGTGACAGGCTATACAGTTAGCTTAAAGTAAGGTAAAATCTCTCTGACCCTGACAGTCAGTCCAGGATTTCCTAGGGCCTCTAACCTACTAGAGTCATTATGGCCCTCCAAGAGGATGGCATGGTACAAACCATTTCCCAAACTTATTTGATCAAGTAAATTCATTCTCCTGTGTAACAATTATCTACATCATACCACCTTTGTGACAGAGGGGAGAGAAATACCAGGTAGGCTTGGGAGAAGGACTCAGCAACCCATTCTTAAAACAATCAGATGTTAAAAACTCTATGAATATCAGAAAAGCACTGACAATAGTGCCAGAATGGCACAGTGTCCAGGAGTGTTTCACTCAGTTTACATAGGGTCTCTATGAGTCAGACCTGACAGGACTGCACTTAACAACAACAACAACATGTAACAATTAAAGTAACTAAGATTTTGCAACACATACCTTGGGAAACTGCTAGTCTAAGAACAGCAGTAGAGATCTGAGTAGAACATTTGCAAGATTTGGAAAGATCTGCCTTCCAAAATACATCTTTCTGTGGCCTGCTATGCTACCATGATTCCCACCCTTTCACTGATTCCTTAGGTAAAATGTGCTACTTCCAGAAGTCCCCTATTAAAATGCAAACATGTTACCTGGAGATGCAGTACAGGAATATATTAATACTTTAACAAAGATTACAGAAGAGGAGTTGAACTCTTAACAGAATGTGGAAGTTGGGCAATAGGTCAGGAGATGTCCTGAAATTAAGTTTGTGTCTGGGTGGAGGAAACAAAATAGAAGTACCATGATGAGTCCTCCTTTCCCTCCCGTCTCCTCTCAAATACAGTCATTTTGGCCAAGACTTATGTTTTAAATGAATTGTAAAATGCTTATCTTGCCCCTTTCTTCTGCCTTTTCTAATGTTCTTTTTCTATTTAAACAAACCAGAATGTAAATTTGTTGTTCTCACCAAGTGAGTAGGTAAAGATTTGAATATTAGGGTGTTTTAAAGAAAGCTTGAGTTGGCATCATTTTGGGGGGCATGGGAGGGACTGATAGGCTGTATGGCAGATATCTTTAAAACAAACTGTTCCCCAAGGACACCTTTGGAGGTGTAAACACAGAACAAGCAAGGTGCTACCTTCAACCTTGTAATTTCCTGACTCTGCCTAATGCTAGCCTCTCTGGCTGGTGATTTTTTAATTTGCATTTGTTTTGTTTTATTGGTTCTTTTGTTTTGTTACTAGTTACAGACTGGCAGCTTAATGGTAGGTGTGGCTCAGCATTACTTTAAATTATGACAATTTCTCTCTGAGAACAATGTACATTCTAATGTTCTTAACTCATGAATTTCACGAAGCTGTTTATCACAGTTACTTAACTTGTACGCGATTTTGCTATGTTCTCATCACCATTTGGGAAAAGTTATTCAGAGAGAATGCACTAAGATTTTCTGTATTTACTCTTTCAAAAGAAAAAAAAAAGATTGTAGGTATTCAGCATGCAGGGCATTGTGCTATACAAAATGGAGATTTTTCCTCTATAAAAAAGTCCTTTGCTGTTCTACACAAAGGAGATTTTGTATCAGAACAAGATCCACCACCATACTAATCTGACAACAGTGTCTCAAGCATTACTATGCCAAATGCGCTATCCCCTAAGGAATATGAAAGATATTTCAGAATAGGCAGTTGAAGTTGTCTGTTTTACAGTTGGATATAACATAATGTATTCTCTCTTGAAGGAAGTATTTTTGGCTCAACTAACAGTTTTTCTGTCACTGGCAGGGTCATTTTCATTCACAAGAGGTTCTGAAAAGTGAGTAGGAAAGCTTAACCCTTGGGATAGGTAGAGTCAGATCCTGGGTGATTGGAATCTGGTGTACTCTACATCATTAGGACACATCAGCCACCCATTAACATAATTCTCTTTCAAATTCCTACAAGGCAAAGGTTCAAACACAGTCAGAAGTATATATTACTGTATATAGGCTAGGTGGATATCAAAAACAGACTTTGTGAGAAAGCTGAAAGGTAAGAATGCCCACAAGATATTTTCATCTTTCATTGCAAGTGTGACATTCCTTTGGCTTCATATAATTCACATTGCAATACAATAGTTCTTCCAGGAACTTAACAACATTTTCTGGCATAGAAATCCCATGTAAAATTGGCATTGAACCTGTTATCCACTGACAAATTATCACAAAATATGAGTATCACCATTTTACCCTCCAAGGTCTCAAGAAAATTTTCATAGAAAATCTTCCTTTCACTGAAACAGATGGAGCAAAATATTTCAGCAGTGGACGGTTTTTTGTTGCTTTTTAAATTTTTCACTCAAGGACTATTGTTTCTTAAGAGGGAAAAATGCATTCTTTACCTACTCAGAATTCAGAGTTAGTAGTAAAAGCAGGAGTGGCTCTTCAAACGCCACTAAAGTTGCAGTTCTACAGCATAGTATTTCTTATGCTGAGAGCAGGTTAACACTTTTAACAATCCTGTTTTTCTAGTGCTCAAGGCTGCTGGAATGTTCAAAGTCAATGCAAACATCTTGTTTATTTCAGAAAATTTCCTCACTTTCTGTTGCCTCCCTGTCTCAACTCCTGTTACTCTTATACAAATGTCCCCATTTTCATCCCATGGCTTTTCCTGGCTTTGCTAATTCTCTGCCTCAGAGGTTATTGACACCTTACCCATAATTCCTTGATTTTTTATCATTACATTGTGTGATGGCAAGATTTCCACTGCCAGTACCTGCATTTCTTTGCAGAACCTGCTCTGCTCACATGCATGGGGAAGTCTTCAGTAATGACTGACAAAAACTGGAGTACACATACCCCAGCTCTCTCACGTTTATGTGGGGTAACTCTAAAGTGTGTTCTATAATGGCTCCATAATGTCCCTAGCAATGTGACTCTCCAGTTACTCACAATGGTCATTGCCTAACATAGCCCGTCCTTCCTTCCTTTTCTTCCTTCCTTCCTTCTTCCCTCCCTCCCTCCCTCCCTTTCTCTTTCCCTCCCTCCCTTCCTTCCTTCCCTCCCTCTCTCCTTCCCTCCCTTCTCTCTCTCTTTCTTTCTTTCCTCCTTTCTTCCTTTCTGACTTTTTTCTTTTTTCTTTTTTCTTTTTTTTTGCAGTATTGGAGAGGTTGAACCTAGGGCCTTGCACATACTGGGCAAGTGCTTTACTACGGAGCTGCACCTCCAGCTCCTTTGTTATTTTATTATTTTATTTTGAGAAAGGGTCTTGCCAAGTTGTTCAGGCTGCCTCTGGCCCCAAATTCACAAACCTTCGACCTCAGCCTCCTGAGTGCTGGGATTACAGGTGTACACCACGGCACTCACCTTGTTTTCCTATATCATTTCCATTTCTGCACTCCGGACCTATGTTTTAGATAACCTCCCAAATAAATACTTGAATTTTTGCCCCATGGTCTGCTTTTAGAGAAACCAAGCCAAGATACTGGCAATGGAGTTCCTTCTTTATCACATGCTTTCAGCCTACATTCAGATGACAGCACATTATGTGTTCAAACTAGGCAGCCAGATAGGTTCCCAGCTCTACATATCTTAAGGGAATGCTTGGAATTACATTGTTATATTTGTACTTAAAAGGTATGATTTCATATACAATATACTTTCCTTTTATTGTGTCTTTATCTCATTAGATACATTGGTACTACTGTGCTAATGACCTCAAAATCTGTATCTCCAGGCCTGAACATGCTCTCAAATTTGGAACATATGCTGTATATGGAATGGCCTTCTTGTCATCTGAACATATTTACAACCACTGAACTTAGCTAAATGTCTTTTTAGATCAACAAATTTCCTTTCAGTGCTGCTCTATTCCCAGGCCTCTCTGTGCCATTCACCCAACTGCTTAAGTCAGAAACCTGAGAAAACACTCAACTACTCTCATTTAGCCCAATGGCAAGTAGGCATGCACTCAGATAAAAGTAACAAAAAACTCAATTTACTATTGCTTAAATGATATTATTTTCTTTTTCTCACTTAACAAGTAGGTTCAGAGTAAGTAGCTGTGGCATTGATTCAATAATCTGAAAATGTCCTTCAGTATTTCCATGATTCAGTTGGTGTTCCCCAAAGGGATCGAAACAGAACTGCATCAATTTCACATTCAAGGGAAACAGAAGCAGAAAGAAGTGGTAGTAGCCATGTGAGTCTCTCTTATCAGGAGCTACAGCTTTCTTTGAAGAACCTCCCAGCAGACTGCTCTTTATAGCTCATTTGTCAGAGCAAGTCAGACTGAGAAATAGGGAAGAGGATTACCATGATTGTGTTACCCCAGTCAAAATCCATTGACTCAAGATGGGCACATTGACCTTTCCAAAATCTAGGGTTCCTTTAGCAGGAGAAAAGTGAAAATGGTTATTGGTCAAGTCATTTGCAGCATTTGCAACAAACTCCATCCTGCTTCCAACCAAACATCAGGTTGGGTCTACTCTAACCCTTAAATATTTCTGAAGTGTGTCTATTTCTTCACCATCACCCCCATTTTAGTGTAAATTACTGTCATCTGTTCTCAGAACTGCAACAAACTGCTGTTAATTGTTCCTCTGCTGAAAATCATAGTTACTTCTGTTCAATCTGTTCTCAACTTCATCCAGAATGATGTTAATGTATGTAAACCTGAACTTGTTAATCACTGCCTTAAACCCTTTCAGGATAAACACCAGGCTATTTTTTTTCACCTTTTCTCATCTTCTCCCCCATTCTTAGTACCTGTTTCACCACCCTTTCCACTCACATTTACTAACTTTTAACTTACTTCCTACTCATCCTTCACAATGTTCTCTTACCCTTTGTCTTAAGTTTCCCATCTTCAGGCTGAGATAGGTGCTCCTTTATGTGTTCTCAAATAGTATCATACAATGGTGTACTATCATTGCTTCATTATATGGATGTCACCACCGTCTGACAGAGGTTTTCTAAAAGAAGAACATTTGTTTTATTCACATCAGAATACTAATCACACAGCACAGTACCTGGCACAGCATTCAGTTAATACTTACTGAATAAACAGATTGACTAATTCAAGAGCATTTGCATATTGTTATAAATTGGAAAAGTGCAGTAGTAATTATTTCTCTAGCTCCCACAATATGAGAATGAATAAGAGACAGCATCACAAAGTTATTGAGAGTATGGGCTCTGTATACTCCCTACAACTTTACAAAGTCAGCTTTGTGACCTGGGATTGGTAAGTTACTGTATTTGTGCAAATTTCCTTATAGATATAATATGGCTAATGATAATCCTAAACTGAAATGTATTTGGTAAGGTTTAAAAGAGTTAATGCTTGCAATTCTAAGTTAATGCATAAATTAATACTTGATTCATATTGTATGTTGTAAAAGTTTTTTCAATGAGTAAATAAGGCAGTTGTCATTCTTGTCCCTACAGAGCTTAGTCTAGGTCAGTGCTAGCTAATAGAAATAGAAGGTGAGCCACATATATCGGATATCAGTTTTAAATCTGAATTTGCTACAGCTAAGTAAAATTAGACCTGACTCAATGGCACCTAGCAACAGGAAGTTAGTTAAGGCTTCAGTTCCTCAGTCACACTAGTTACATTTTAGTGTTCAGGAGCTACATGGTGGACAGTACAGGAAGAGAGAAAATGTGGTAAGTGTGCAGACAATTATGGAATGTGATTAAGTGGTATGTTACTGTGAGGACAGAGTACTCGGAGACCATATCAGAATTACCCATGAAGCTTGCAGAGGAAAAGCTTGCCGAGGAAAATTTTTCTTGAGAAAGTGCTGTCTATTCTGAGACTTCAAAGATGAGCTGAATCAGGCCAGGTGATAAAGAAGAAAGAGCATATATCAGAAGAAATAGTGATGAGAGAGTTAGAAAAATACAATATTTTTACAGACTTCCAATGATGTCAGAGTGACTGGTACTTAGGGTAGGTATGTGTGTATATTTAGTAGGGGATGATGGGTGAGAGGGAAAAGGGAGCAGTTGAGAAGTAAGGCTAGAAAAGTATACAAGGGAGAAAATCATGAAAGGCTAGAGTAGCCAAATTCAGACATATTATGGAGGTCAAACAAACTTGGCTAGGGATGCAGCTGAGTGCTAGAACACTTGCCCAGCATGAGCAAAGTCCTGGATTCAATCCCCAATATTTCTCTATACTCCCCCCAAAAGGTCAGACTATGCAGAAGGGAATATGGAGCCACGTAATGATTGGAACAGGATAGTTATATGATCATAATATGTTTATTAAAAATCATTCTGCTTATGATATGAAAAAAGCTAAGAAGATAAAAATCATAATCTAACATTTCATGCCTATTAGGATAGCTATTAAAAAAAACAAACAGAAAACAGCAAGCATTGGTGCAAATGTAGAAAATCTGAAACCCTTTCACACTATTGATGGGAATGCAAAATAGTGTGGTCACTGTGGAAAATAGTATAATTGTTGCTCAAAACATTTTGAGTTGATTAAAAATGTAATTACTAAATAATTCAATAATTTTGCTTCTGGGTACATACCCAAAAGAACTGAAAGCAGGATCTTGAAGAGATATTTTACAGCCATGTTCATAGTAGCATTATTCATAATAACTAAAATGTGGCAATTACTCAACTGTCCATTGATAGATGAATAAACTAAATATATAGTATATCCCTACAATAGAATATTATTCTGCCTTAGAAGAGGAAGAATATCTGACATGTTCTCCAACATGGATGCATCTTACATACATTATACTAAGTGAAATTAGCCAACCACAAAAAGGCAAATAAATATTGTTTGATTCCACTTATATGAGGTACCTAAGGTAGCCAAATTCAGAGAGACAGAAAGACTGGTGGTTGCCATGGGCTACAGGGAGGAGAAATGAGAAGTTATAATTTAATAGGTATAGAGTTTCAGTTTTGCAAGATGAGAAAAGTTCCAGAGATGGATGATGGTGATGAGTACACAATAATATGAATGTAACTAATATCACTGATTTTAAAAATGGTGAGGATTGTAAATTTTATGTTTTATTTGTGTTATGGTTTGAAGAAGAACCATCCCTAGGCTTATATGTTGAAGGTCTTGCCCCCAGCTGATGTTGCTAATGAGAGGTGATTGGATCATGAAGGTCCCAACTTCATCAATGAACTAAGCAATTGATCCATTCATAGTTTGATGGCATTATTGGGAGGTGGTGGAAATTAAAAGATGTGGCCGACCTGGAAGAAACAGATCGCTGGATGTGTACCTTTGCAGGATATATCTTCTCCCTGGCCTCCTCCTCTCCCTGTCCTCTCTGTCTCTTAGCTCCCTGGCTGCCATGAAGTAAGCAACTCTTCTCCACTCTGCCCTCTTGCCATGATGTTCCTTCCTTGCCTCAAACTAAAATCCGTGGAACAACATAATGATAGACTGAAACCTCTGAAACTGTGAGCCAAAATAATCCTTCCCCTCATAAGTTGTTTATCTCAGGTACTTCATCTCAGTGACGAAAAGCTTACTAGCAGTGTATTTTGACAAAAGCTTTAAAAACCAAAGTCAATGGCTGTGCGTCAAGTTAAAAGAGATTATTGGTGTGACGCAAGCAAAAGATAAAGATGTGGCCTGAAATGAGGTAAGAGAAATATGTTGTTGTTGTTGTTGTTGTTGTTAGGTGCCATCAAGTCATGTCATAGTGACCCTTATAGAGTGATTCAATGGCTGATTGTTTCGGGATTGCCTCGGGAGTGGGTTGCCACCTCCTTCTCCCATTTTTGTGGTGCTGGGAATCAAACTGAGGACCTCAGAGACTGCAGAGTGGTGCTCTACCAACTGAGCTAAATCCCAGCCCAAGAGAAATATAGTCAGAGAGAAAGGGCTTGATTTCAGGGTGCAATTAATAGGAATTTATTAACAGTTGATTTTAGTCCTGGGTGAGGGGGAGTTAGGAGTTAAACTATTCCCCAGGTGTCAAGTGTGAGCAATGAGGATAGACAGTGATGACATTCACTGAGATAGGGAGCAAAGAGGACCTAGATTTGGCTGGACATTCAAGTAACCAAGGGTTCACCTCCAGATGCATTGATTGTGAGGTACTTGCTGGGAACCCAGGAGGAATTGTCTAGAAAGGAGTTGGAAATATAGACCATAATTTCTGGAGACAGGTCTTGGAGTTAGTCTCATGTACCCTTAAAACTATAAGGAGAAGATGGTCACCAAGGATATACAATAGATATGTATAGTTTGTCAGCCCATTTCCCTTGATTTTCTTTTGAGCACTTTGCACTTCTTTACCAGTGGCCTGTGTGAGCAGAAGACAGATAGAGGATCATATATGCCTGGCCACAGTGACTGGGATATTAGGGGCAGCTGCCTAAGCTAGCAAAAATTAGTGTAACTCCAAGGATATGTACAGGAGTAGTGATTTTTTTTTTAAAAAGTCTACTGCACTCAGTTTTATCGGACTACCATCTGGAAAAATATGAAACTAGAGTTCTTGAACCCATTTTGCTACTGTGATTATGAGAACACTGCAGGCCATCACGTAGAGTCTAAGAAGGAACCCAGTACATAGATATGAGATGAAGAAAAATTGAGTCCTTCTATCTAGCCATGTGTGAAACAAGACACTAGACACTTCAAATTTCTGAGCCACTTAAGTGCCTTTTTCTTTTTTAATGCCAAGTTTGAATTGAGTTTCCTGCATTTGTGTTATAATGAATACAGGCAATCTTGACTTTGCATGGTAGTGGTAGTGCAGGATCATAAAAATGACTTTGCAAGCTGAAGCCATGTAAAAGTGATCTTAGTAATCCCTGGGAAAAATCTACAGTTGGTCTGTGACCTTGGATGTTTTTTGTCAGAACATTAAAAACTCTTGTCTTGTTGGAAAACTAAAAATCTATGAAACTAATATTTCTTTTCTACATTGAAATGTAAAACATCAGAAACATTGAGAATTAAAATGTTTTATTTCCAGACAAAAAATCAAAAGTTATCAAAAATAATTCAAACACTTTTTGCCCACTTCTTCTCATTATATGACTTAATATATAGGTCAAGCATCTTTTCTATGTCTTGGCAAATTATCATAGTCCTTTTTAACCTTGGATCAACTCCCAACACTTTGTTTTATTCATTCTCAATGTTGCGGCATATCTTGAAGGTATTCTTTACTTTGGAGAGTTTCACTGAGCCAGGATCACTTCCTCAGGGACATCTTGTCTGTTTTGTCCCAATTACCTTCCTCATATATGTTTATACATGTGCCTTTATGAAGTTCCTATAACTTCATAAAAGACATGTCTAGTCTTTTGAATAGTGACAGCATTGACATTCTCCTAGTCAGATTTTCGTCTATAATCCCATTAGTATTCAATTTGAATTCTGCAAAATCATGTCAATTTCTGAAACATTGAAATCTCTCTTCCCTGGTAGTAAATTGTCGCTCTTTGGTCTTTTTGTAATTATTAATTTCTTTAATGCAAACCCAATTTCAATCTTTGGCCTATGTAGTAGGCAAAGTGATCAGACTTTTACTTTCATTATAGTTTTCAATCCAAAGTAGAAGCACCACCATAAGTGGCTCTTGCTTCTAAGCCATGTTGAGGTGACTTTGTTTTTGCTTCATCTGATCTTTTCATTATTCTTTATTCAGTAGCTTCATGCTGCACACCCCCATCCTTTTAATTTTTTTCTTTTGAGATAGAGTCTCAGTAAGTTGCATAGGCTGCCTCTGGCCTAGAATTTGTGATCCTCCTGTCTCAGCTACCTAAGTCTTTGCTCTTTACAGGTGTGTGCCACAGTACCTGGCCTGCATAAAAGTTTTTTATGTGAACATATTTTTAAAATATCCTTAGAGATACACATAGGAATGGCATTGCCAGGTCAAATAATACTGCCAATGTTTTGAGAAACTGCCAGAATATTTCCACAGTAGTTATACCATTTTATATTCCCACTAGCAATGCATGAATGTTCTTTCACATCTTTTTTTAATAAAAAAATTTTGTATATGAATGTTTCCTCTCATTTTATTCTACTTGTCTAGTTTCTCACTCTGGTTAATACAGCACATTTTCTTTGCATCTTTGACTTTTGTATTCCACAGTTCTTAGTTATTTTATTACTATACAAACAATTTTTCTTCAAACTGCAAGTCATTTTTGGCTTCCTTAACCCATACTGTATCAAATATATTCAAATTATTCAGAGCATCAGCTCTCTCCTATTTCAAGCTATTTGACCAAGTTCATAACCACTAGAAAAAAAAATCCAAAGTTATGTAAATACTTGTAAGAACAATGATTTTATTTACTTTCTCTTCCTCTTCAATTAAACTTAATTAATACACTGTGATAATTTTTGGATGAAAAATCCACATAATAATCTTAGTTATAGGAGGTACATAGTAAAGCAAATCACCTTTTACTTTGGAAAAAGTATGTTTGCCTCATTCATGAATGAGTCCTTCACTGAGATGTTGGAACTCTAAATTTCCCTTGGATTTACTTTCCACCCACTGATAATCATAGACTTTTGATGCAACTAGAGTATCTGTTATTTCCTACATTCCATATCCATCAACATGTGGCCATTGATATAGTAGGCAAGTATCATGTTCTATGGAATGAACAGATGACCAAAGTTTCAAGGCTAAATTATTGCAGAGTAGAAGAGTTGTTATAACTGAAATTGTTAGGTGCCATCGAGTTGTGTCCAAGTCATAGTGACCCTCATAGGGTTTTCAATGGTTGGTTGTTTCGAGATTGCCTCAGGAGTGGATTTCCACATCCTTCTCCCCTTTTTGTCGTGCTGGGAATCGAACCCAGGACCTCAGAGACTGCAGAGCAGCACTCTGCCAACTGAGCTAAATCCTAGCCCCATAAGTGAAATAAAATGCTTCAAAGCAAGGTGCTCTGATTCTCTCTATAAATGGGATAAAGAAAGGGAAAACATTTGTCACAATAATAGCTGAATACAAAGTGTCTGGGATGTGCTGATTTCCTCAGCTTAAAAGATCATATAGAATAACACCAACATTTAAAAATCACCACATGATTAAGTTTATGGCAATCCACTGACATTCTCTAAGAACCATCTGTCATCTGCAGAAGGCAAGGAACAGAGGTACAGATTTTTTACTGGGGCTATTACAGGGGTTACTCCCCATCATTGTTAGCATAAAGATTCAGTTGCTGGGGAGAGACCCATAGTCATCAACATATTGATTTATTTGCTGGAGAGAACTAAAGTAGACTATGTAGACTATACAGACTATAATGGCACTATCAATGACCCAGTTCCTTTTGTCTTGCTGCCACATTTTCCCTACAGTGGGGCCTTGTTCTGCATTTCAGCCAGCATAAAGGGAAACAGGTAATGGTTAGAAACATCAACCTATTTTATTTACAAGATCTAAGAATTGTTCTTATCTCTGTCATTCACATACTATTGGCCAAAACTTAGTTATATGGCCATACCTGGCTGCAGTGTGGAAGGAAAATTTAGTCTCTTTTTATGAATGGCTATTTTCCTAGCTAAAATGTGGAGATATTATTACTATGAGAGAAATAGGGAAACATAATTATTAAGGGACAACTAGTGCTGCCATATTGCCTCATATCTTTCAAACCTTTGTTGCTGGACAAATCTTTGCAATTTCTCCAGAGTACAGTCTTACTTTTGGTGAGGATAAGAAGCTCAAGATTTGGCCCTTTGTTGCATAACAGCTCTCATTTTGGGGATTACAGAGCAAATATGGATATTCAGTCATCTTTATATACAAGAAATGTGGAAGGAATCACTGTAAGGATATGCAGACACATACCCACCATTGTGAAAGAATTGGGCTCTGAACAAATCTGGGCACCATGGTGAACACCTGTAATCACAGTGACTCCAGAGGCTAAGGCAGGAGAATGATGAACTCCAAGCCAGAGGCAGCCAGCACAACTTAGTGTGACCCTGTCTCAAAATAATTTTTTAAAAAAGTTTTTTAAGGGGGACTGGGAGTGCAGGTGAGTGGTAGAGCACTTACCTAGCATGAGTGAGGCCTTGGGTTCAACTCTCTAGTACTATAAAGAAAAAAAAAAAGAACTGGGCCCCCAATCCAATATAGTTTCCTAACCTTCATTCTGTCAGATTGATCACACTGACGTTCCCTACTGAATCAACTCATCATCAAGGGCCAGTGCTTCCCAAAGGACCTGGCTATTTCCCTTTTCCCACTACATAGTCATCTTGGAAAATGGTCAAAGATACTTTTGGAGAAGGCTGGGAGAAGGATTATGGGATTTTCTTATAGTTACATTGCCAGGCCTTTCCAGGTTATGTGGCTTCCTCTATGTTCAAAGATTAGCTATAGAAGCTATATAGCTATAGAAGGTAATTGGTAATTGAGCAGTCATCATGACATTGTGATTTATGACAGGCCTCCATAAGGTTTTATTATTCACATATTATTATTATTCACACCTAATTGCAGAGATTCCATAAAAGGTTAAGCTACATCTACAGGATTCCCTGTGTAAAATCGTTCCAATCACAAATCCATTTCTGCTGTGTGTTATGGCAAAAATCCCACCTTGCTTCTGACTCTCATGTGATGCGCCCTTGCCTGTCACCATAGAAACCCATTATCACAATTGCTATTAGGGATCCGCATGCAGTAGTAACATTGTTTACCTTCCTTCCCATTCTGAAAAGATTTTTCAAAGATGCTGTTGCTCTTAAAGCAATGCACAGATTAGGTATAGTTAGGGGGCAGGTGAGAAGTTTGCACATAATGAATTCACTCTAAAAGTTTTCCTCTCAAAACTCTGAATTGCTTTTTCCACATCATACCAAGAGGTTTTTGGTCTGTGGCTTCGTGCGATGTAGGTCATCTTTGAATGTACATTTTAATCAACCTTCTGAGAACAAGATGAGAATTATACCCAGAGGTTTCAGCAGCACTTTGAATCCAAAATTACTAATAATTACAACTGTATTCATAAATTTATTCTAATGCTCCCTAGGCTAGCATCTTCAAAAGCTATTCCCACACATTTGCCTCCTCATTTAGGGCAATAAAAATGAACAGAACTTTGAAATTACTTGTTAGCCTTCTCTTAAGTGTGAAATTGTTCTCATCCTGGCTGAGCCTTTGTGGGATCTGACAGTAGATCTAGGCTGAAGACAAAGAAAAGGGGAAGACTGGTATAGGGAGAGAATTTACATCTTCTTGCAAGTTGAGTACTTCAGGGGAATCTTCAAGGGAACCCAGACCAGACTTCTAAGAAGGGAGTGTTTATGTGGGAAAAGGAGACTTTGCAGTGGAAGTTAATATTCAGAGTATTTGGAGCCTTATAAATTTTCCCAAATGTTGTCATTATAATTTTCAACTTTTGCATAAAAAAGAAGGAATCAGCAGGTGGGTGTGATAGGGTATTGAGAACCATTGTGGTGGGGTTGTTGTTCAATGCCTTCCAGTTGTGTCTGACATACTCATAGCAACTCTCATAGGGTTTTCAATGGCTGATTGTTTCAGGATTGCCTTGGGAGTGGATTGCCACGTCCTTCTCCCATATTGAGAACCATTAATGTTTCTTAAACTTTAGTGTGCATCAGAATCATCCAGAGGGCTTCTGAAACCATAGACTGCTGGGTATGACCCCAGAGTCTCTATTTCTGTAGTTTTAGAATGAGACTCAAGAATTTTGCTTTCCAAGAAATTTCCAGTTATTCCTGAGCTGCTAATCTGGTGACCACAATTTGAGAACTCCGTTGCAATTCAGCAACCTATAAACATAAACTGTATCCGCTATAAAAGCTTTGTAGAGTGGTTAGAGTTTCCTTTAGGGAAATCTTAGAAATTTCCTACCTTAAGTAAGTCATGTTCTTGGTTGAAGTTACTTAGAGCAGTTAAAGGCAGACGTCTCACCACTGTATTCCTTATATGTTCCTTATATTCCAGTAATGACCCATTGCAGCAGCATCTAGTCAATTGCTTGGTGTCATGTATTATTATCTCTTCTTTTAATGCCTTCAAACTCAACCATATTTTCTTAATCAATTGATCATTTATTCTCAGGTTTTTACCATTCTTTTGCCTATAGAACTTATCCCAATGACCAAACAATAGTCTTTAATTGCAGACAATATAACTAACCCCACCTAAAACTTGTAAAATTAGATTTCGTTATGGGTAGAGGCAATCTACAGAAATGTTGCTGTTGTTAGGTGCTGTTAAGTTGGATACAACAACCTTGTGTAAAACAGAACAAAACACTCCCTGACACTGTGCCATGCCCAGCACTTTAGTCAGTGCTTCTCTGCTCTTCATAGGATTTTCAATGGCTGATTGTTTTGGGAGTGGGCTGCCAGGTCCTTTTTCTAAGCTTATAGTGCCTGGAATTCCCAGGTGGTCTCCCATCCAAGTACCAACTAGACCTGACCCTGCTTAACTTCTGAGATCTGACACAATAGGATACTAATGTTAGAAGATGAAAAATAGACCCTAACCTGATAGTCGAGGCATGGTACCTAAAACTATATTACAAAACTGAGCTGTTAAGAAAGCTCCTGCCTTTGTTAGTCAGGAAGCTGGCAAATCAAAAAGCCAGTAGCACACTAGCTGGCTTCAGTACTTTGCACCCAAGTTTGTGCCTGCCAAATAAATCCCTTGTCTTCTGACCCTCCTGTATAACTTGGCTCTAAATTAAAACTTAATACATCTGATTTCAAAATGTTTTTCACATATAAGGTGCACAGAAAACATTTTACATTTGTTTTGTTTAGATTTCCAGCCATTTTGCTTTAGAAAAGCACGCAAGAAGGATGTTAGATTAGGGCATGAGTGAACCAATACACATTGTCAATGACAAGCAGAAAGTACAGCATGTATTTAGTGTGATTGTACATGACTGGCTGAAAGTACAGGGATTGAATAATGTTGAAAGGAAGGTAGACCAAGAGTATGGTGAGTCACAAAGTTTGTCAAAGTATTTATCATTATTTATTTTGTTTTATTTTATTTTAATTTTGATTTTTTTGAGACAGGTTCTTGCTATGTAGCTCAAGCTGACCTTGAACTGAGGATCCTTCTACTTAGCCTCCCAAGTGCTGGGATGGCAGACATGTGCGACCACATTACGCTTATTCTTCATTCTTAATCACATTGGTGTTCAAATAATCTGAATAGAAGTAAAAGTAAAAAAGCTACACCTTTTTCTAGATGCTTAACTTAGGACAAATTACTTGTTTCCTCATTTATATATAATGACAACAATAGCTATAATATTCATTCATATAGCTGTTTAGAAGACAAAACAAAATTATCTATAGAATTTAGTGCAATCCCTACATAAACACTATTTTAGTATTTACTCTGAGGTATAGTTAGTATTATAGTCCTTGAAATGCTTATGACTATAGAATATTGATGGAAACTCTTACTTGAACAGATTTTTTGATTAGTCAAAACATTCAACTCTCAGCAACCTGGAAAAATTGACTTTTTCATAACAGCATATCATTTACCTACTACTACATGTTAAACCACCTCAAAACTTAGTAGATTAAAGCACAGGCATTTATTATTTCTCTTCCATCTGTGGTTGATTGAATGCTTCTGCCTATCTAGGATGCATTTGTGAGGATTCTCATGTAACAGCACCCTCCATTCATGTTACCTGGCATAGCTCATTTAACATCATTTCAAAATTAATGGTTTATAGTACTCTCCTTTGTATCCTAATGTTGATGTTTGATTATACTCAGTAGTTTATGGATGCTCACATAATAGAAAATAAGAAATTAAAACTTCCACATCTATGGCATGCAATTACTAATGTTCATTGAATTAATCTTTAAATAGAAAAATATTCATGTAACATATCTGTTTTTTGCCAGTGAAAGAATTCTGTTGCATTGAAAATAGAAGGAAGATTTTTTTTTTAAATTCAATTACAAATGTGAAAAAAACAGTAAGCTCCCATACAGTATGTACTCTAATTAGGCAAAACTTTTCCTAAACTGGCGGTTTATTCAAATATTCAAGAATAAGCACAAAAAATTATATATATATGTTTGGAGAGAGGGGGGGAATGGGGGGAGAGAGAGAGAGAGAGAGAGAGAGAGAGAGAGACAGACAGACAGACAGACAGACAGACAGACAAATTTACTGGACCAAATGGGAAAAAGATTCCAAGATGGCACTCATATGTACATTAATATCTGGAGAGAGAAAGGATGGAAAGTGTTAATGTGTACATAAGTGTATTGTGAACTAATAAACATTGGCACTTAATGTATAATGAGCCCATGAAGGCCCCATTCATGGGCATTCTGAGACAACTTTTACAAAATGGTTTCCAGAGAAATAAAAGGGCTTTATTTTTCTGTTTTAAAAATTGTGTATTGGATGTATATTACTCAACTGTTATCACTGTAGCAGAAAACTAACCCAAATAAAATATAGAAGGGAAGAGATTTATTAGTGAATCAGTGCATAATGGCAGCAAGTCAGGCATGGTGGTGGTGGCAGCACGCCTGTGTACATGACCTTATGGCACAGTGGACCAGGAACAGAGAGAGACCAGGGCTGCGGGTCCAGGGTAAAAACCTCCAAAGTCCCACCTATAGGGAGCTACTTCCACCAAAAGCCTGCCTCTCAATATTCTACAACCTCTCAGGACATTGCCACCAGCTGAGGACCAAGTGACATAACCTTTAAGGAATAACTTAAGTCCAGGTTATAACACTCTGCTCCTCACCCCCAACGATCATAACCGTCTCATAATGCAAAATGCATTCAGTCCAATTTCAAAAGTCCCCAAAGTCTTGACAGTCTCAAGCATGTTCAAACGCCTAAGTCTACATCTTCACTGAGATTCAAGGCAAACTTAGCTGTGGGCCTCTGAAAAACAACAGCAACAACAACAACAAAAAAACAGATTACATACTTCCAGCATATGCTGGCACAGAGTAAACAATCCTATTCCCAAAGGGAGGAATGGGGGCACTGATAGGAAAGATTGGTCTGTAGCAAGGCGAATAACCAACCCATTTGATGAACAAATCCTGTTGGTTCAAGTCTAGCATCTAGCACACATAACATCACCTGGCATCTGGTGCTATTTGGGCTCAAACAGGTTTGAGTTGCTCCACCCCTATGGTGGTGTCCCAAATTGCCCTCCTGGGCTGGCTTCACTTTTTGACAGCAGCTTCCCTCAGCAGATGCTTCACATTGCTGGCATCTCCAACATCCTGGGATCTCCATTGCTGCTTAGGTACCTCCCTCAAAACTTTACAAGAAAACCTTCAGAGGATCTATGCAGGGAATCTGATCCTGCACCCATTTCCTAGCCTTGCTAGATATCCTCTGGAACCTTGGTGGCAGGCTCCATGACCACTTAACTCTTGCATTCTGCAAGCCTACAAAACAAATGCCACCTTGATGTCACAAAGTTTTGTTGCTGCTATGAAAGGTAGCTTCACCCTTTTGAGCCACAACTGCATCAGTGGCCTCCTGGTATGCTCAGTCTGAGAAATTATTCCCCTGGCCAGCCTCTTTTCAGCAAGGTGTCCTAGAGGCAGCTTTTTAGACACTTCTTTTTCAAATCTAGGAGACATTTCATAAACTCCCTTTTCACAGATAGAGGCCTGAGATGGAAGTTCCTTTTGTCCCAGTGAAAAGATCAAAAATGTAAAGGCTTCACTTTTTTTGACTTATCTCTTTAACCAGTAAGTCTCCTGGCCCAAACCAGCCCTATCCACAGTATCCTTAGACAAGCCACAGCTTTTTCCTTCTTTAAATTGTACATTTTTCAGATTTTTTTCTGCCTTTTGTGCCATATTTTCCTCATAAATCTGGCTAAAAGTAGAAAACACCAATCATGCCATACTGCCTATATCCTGCTGTGCTTGTAATATTTCCTCTGCCAAGTTAATTAGTCTATTACTTTTAAATTCAGCCTCACTCAAGTCTTTAGGACATGGGCAGAATGCAGACAGACTGCCAGAATATAACATGAATGGTCTCTAACCAAATGCCCGCTAGAGTCCTCATTTTTGTCTGAAACTCTGTAAGATCAATCTGTATGTCTATCAGCAGTGGTGTTCTGGTCATCCTTACTCACATCAGAACCTCCCCTCAAGCCCTCCTGGGCTTCTATCCTCTGTATCTCCAAACTCTTCCAAACTACTTCCACAAACAAGTTCCAGAGACCTAAGAATCACATGGTTAAGGGTAGATTTCTGTATAGCAACAATGCCACTCCTGGTATAAATTTTCTGTATTAGTCAACTATCATCACTGTAGCAGAAAAACCCAGCCAAACAAACTTATTGGGGAAGAGGCTTATCAGGAGCTAACAGTTGGAAAATCAGTCAATAATGGTAGCAGTGGCAAGGCCTGTATCAGATAATCTTATGGCATGGTGGGCCAGAAACAGAGAGAAACTAGGACTGTGGGTCTAGGGTAAAATCCTCCAAAGGCCCAACCCCAAGGAACTCCTTTCGCCAAGCTAGACCCACCTCCAAATGTTCCACAACCTCTCAGGACCGCGATACCAGCTGGGGACCAAATGACATGGAAATTTAAGTCCAAACCATAGCATGATGCATCTGCTTCTTAGCAATCCATATTGAAATACATGTGTTATTGACTACTGGAAACTTCCCATGTTTACAAGCTAAAAAATTAAGCAATAAGTTAACAATATTGATAAGAGATACTAGTCACAAGCCTTTCATTTTGTCGTCTCCCTATTCCAGGTGAAAGTACACTCCTTCATAAGTTTTTAGGCAATGACTCTGCCTAGGAACAAGTGCTAGGTTTTGATTAAATAAGATTTATAGCCCTGTGGCATCCAATCCCGTCAGATCTCAGAAGCTAAGCAGGGTCGGGCCTTGTTAGTACCTGGATGGGAGACCACCTGGGAACACCAGAAGCTGTAGGCTTGGGAGAAGGACCTGGCAACCCCCTCCCAAGAATCAATCTGCCATTGAAAACCCTATGAACAGCAGAGATGCATTGACAACGGTGTTTCCCCTGTTGTACAGAGGGTCTCTATGAGTCGGATACCGACTTGACGGCACCTAACAACAAAAACAACAATTTTTCCAAAGATCTTTTTTTAATTCTTTGTTAAAGGAGGGGCATGCTAATTAAAGATTATTTATTTAGAACCAGATATATCAGAGCCAAACCATTTGAAGTCTTCAAGAAAAACAAATTTCAATGAATTCTTGAATAATGGACTTTTTATGAGAAAGGTTAATCCAATGATGGAGAATGATTTATCCATGTTACATCCTCCAACCTGATCAATTCTCATTAGTTAAATTAATTCAGCACAAAACTTGGACAGATGTAATTGACTAGGGTATTGGTTACTATTTTCCCATTATTTTCCCCAGAAAGGCTCAGCAATTGATATTATAGCTGTGTTATTTTTAGATTGACTACAAACCACTAAGCTTAAACTAGTTCTTAGAAACAAACTGAAAGAATTTTTTTTTTGAAAAATGCAATTTATAAATAAATCTTGGGTAGATATTTTCCCTAGTTGTTGTTAGGTGCCATTGAGTTGGTATCCAACTCACAGCAACCTTCACAGGGTTTTCAATGGCTGACTGTTTCATGATTGCCTTGGGAGTGGACTGCCAGGTCCTTCTCCCACTTTTGCTGTGCTGGGAATTGAACTCGGGACCTCAGAGACTGCAGTGCAGCGCTCTACCAACTGAGCTAAATCCCAGCCCGTTTTCCCTAGTAGACACAGTAACTCAAAGGAACAGGCTTTGGAGTTCATTTGACCTGGGCTTGAGTCTCACTTCTGCACTAAGTAGCTAGGTAACATCAGGCATATAACTTAACATGCATAAGTCTAATTTTCTTCAGTTGTCAAGTGAAACTAATTATAGCTGTAACCTCAGTGTACCTGGAATGTTTTAAGTGCTCAATTAATGTATGCTGCTATTATATTTCCTACTTTGCAAAATGGTTATGTTATGGCTAAGTTATTATTGATTTAAATAAAATTTTGTATGTAATTTCTGAGGAAACCAATACTGGTCACCAAATATTATAAATAATTATGCTTTCCTGATGGCCATTTGGGTAATTTATGCAAAACTAGTCTGTGGTTTCTGGGTAATCTTTCTAAATAATGTCTGCACTATGTTCTCTGACTTTCTCCATGTCCTCTACAGCCAGCCTAGTCCAACTATCATCACTTTTTGCTAGGAAAACTGTAATGGCTTCCAAAACCAGTACTATAACCATTTTTCTGTACTCTAGTTAAAACAATCTTCTTTAAAATATAAATCTTTCCCAACTCTGTCATTCTCTGCTCAACAGCTCAAAATTCTTCAGTGGGAAACAGGCTTTGTGTCCTGTCTTCTTTTTGGCTGCCTTACTTCCTCCCAAGAAGGATACTTCTTCAGGTTCTTAAGCTCCCCAGACCCTTTCTACTCAGGCCTTCACATGTATTCTCACTGATTGGAGTTCTTGCCCCCAGCACCACCTCCTTCATCGGGGCAATACCCTTCTTTCCTTAAAACTCCACTTTCTAGGGAGTCTTCCCACACTAGTCTGGACAAGGTGGCTTTGTTTTCTGCTTTCACCTGCTATTGAATTTGTTTTTCTTTCTGGCATTTGCTTGAAATTGGGTGGGTACACACTCCTTTGTGAGTGAGTCTTATTAAACCTTATTAAATCTTTCTCAGTAGGTAGAGATCTTCAAGAAAGCAAAGTCTCATGCTTGACCCATATTAGCAGCCAATATAGATTTGCTGAATATACTTACTAAACAATGAAGCAGCAATTTCTGAAAGGAAGTGACTGAGAAGAAAAATACTAAATGAATATACACATAACTATATATGTAAATAAACAAGGCCCTAAATGAAGTAACTTGAATCTTTGCCTATGCTCAGCACTTGCTCTCTCTGTTGTCACTGTACAACCACATTGTGGACATCCATGAAAATCTAGGATAGTTTTACTCATCCAAGGTTGTCAATCTTGTCCGTGTATGAAGCCCTAGATGGAATGTAGGAATGAATTCAAAGGACAGGAGGAAAGCATATTTGACTTATTGTTATTGTTAGGTGCAGTGGAGTCAGGTCTGACTCATAGTGACCCTCACAGGGTTTTTAATGGCTGATTGTTCATTGGCTGATTGTTTCAGTATTGCTTTGGGAGTGGATTGCCATGTCCTTCTCCTATTTTTGTGGTGCTGAGACTTCAGAGAGTGCAGAGCAGTGGTCTATCAACTGAGCTAAACCCCAGCCCCAATATTTGACTTGTTGTTGTTAGGTGCCATCAAGTTGGTATCCGAGTCATAGCGATGCTAGGTACAACAGGTAAAACACTATTGTCAGTGCTTCTCTGCTATTTTCTTTCTTTCTTTTTCTTTTTTTCTTTGTGTGTTGTAAAGTTTTTCTTTAATTTATTGGAAATTTTTAATGTACACATTAATGTGATTCATTCTGACATGCTTTTCATTGTGACATTTCCATATATGCATTTTGTTGTACATTACACAGATAAGTTCCCCCTTACCCTCTTGTGCACTTCCTCCCCCTTCCCACTCCCCCACTAAAGACTTCTCTTCCAGTTTCTCTTCTATTCATAGAGTTTTCAATGACAAATATTTGACTTAGTTGGTTTAAATTATTATCTCCTCTCTCAAAGTAATTTAATTCCTTTTAAAAGAGTCTCTACTTCTAAGGTAAGTAACTTAAAAGACTACAGAATACATGAGCTCTTTCTTTTCACCAACAAAGCATCTGAAAGTCTCAGTAAATTATGACTGTAGAGAAAATCTTCCTAGAGGCTGCCCACCATCATCCCAACCACAAATCCATCCACCCAATGATGTCTTGAAGGCAGAGGCCTGCATAGTACTACTGGAATTGAGACTCTTTTCTTAGCCTCCACCCAAAAAAATATCTCCTTTAGCCTATACTAATGTCTGAATGTCAATATTAAATGTTTATTCCTTTTTCTTTATGCTCTGTGACTCTGCATGCACTCTAGATAGGAACATCAGAATAAAAACTATCCTTTCTCTCTCCTTTTCCCTCTCTCACCCTCTAAAGATACACGAATTTATAGGGTCCTTATACCAGTAGGTATAGATGGGCAGGGAGCAGAAAAAGCCTAAAGGTACTGAGAGCTCCTGAGAGGTCATGGGAAAAGTGTTACCAGTGGCAAGAAACAAGGACATGTAAAGGGTTGAGGGAGCATAGAAAACACCTGAGTCTAATTCATAATCTTGGCAACATTCATTGTAATCTACCTCATCAAATTAAACAGTTTTCAAGGGAAAGGAGTGGAGGTATGAAGAAGCTCATGTAGTAATCAACAGAGAAAGAATTTGCCTCACGTCAGACAACCGTGGGTGCTTCCCCTCACAGCTTCTCATTCTCTGCTAGGATGGCAGGGGTGGCCCATTCCCTCTCAGATGGCTTTGGCATTCACATTTCTCCCCCGGAACTTTTATAGTCCTTTTATTTTTTTCAGAACTAGGTTGCCTGTTTAAGGAGAGGATAAGCCAATGACTTCAAGTTATGAGAGTGCCTTAAGATCATCTCACAAAGGAACAAAACCCTCACAGGAACAAAGTACCCCAGTGTGTTTATTAAAACCTCAAGAAGTTTCTTTCTTTCTTTTTTAACATCTAGTCCCTCTACCCATGGATCCTCCATTATAACATTATTGTCTGCAAAATGACTAAACCATAGGCAAATTTGTGTGAGATGTGTATATATGCATGTGTTTAACTATTTATTTATTATCAGACCCTAACCTCATAATCAGATTGTTCTATTTGGGTCCCAAAGTGGCTTTTCCTTGACTGAAAATAATTTCCCATGGCAGGTGCTCCCAGCAGGTGGCTGCTCACAGTACCTGCATCAGAAAGGTAGATTTAGTCAGAGATTTTATTTTAATATAAAATCTGTATTGCAGCCTGAGCCACCACTGGGTGATGTGCCAAAATTCATGTCTGCAGCATGATTTATTATGTGAAAATACCACAGAACTAATCAGTGGAGTTACTAATTAATACAAATCTGCATTTTTTGCATAAGCAATTAGTGCAAGGAGAGAACAGTGAAAGAGGAAGTTTGACTCCTTTAATCTCAGTGCCTACTCAAGCGGAAAGACCCACCAGGGCCAAACTCAGAGATCTACATTTGGAATTTTCCCACTTTGATTAGTTAAAGACATAAAAGGTCAAATTATCAATATTTAATTCAAGTGGAACTGCATTTTTTAAAAAGGAAAGAAAATATTTTAAAGAAGGTGATTACTCTAGGGATGAATTCTTGAGTCAAAAATAATTATATTTTCTATTACAGTGAAGTCTGAATAATATATGATAAGGATTTTGTTTGCTAATAATAATGAAATTTTGAAAATTGCACCAGTAAGTGTGTATGTGTTGGGGGATATGGTGTATATTTCTAAAGTACTTAAATTGCTGAAGGTGCATGCTATTTTGAGTCACATCTTCACTAAACTTTTTCCGGTGTATTCTGGATAAACCATGTGTACTAATATTCAATACTTTAATCTGATATGATTTAGATAAATGTGTGACTAACCAAATCTGAGGAGATAATGCCACTTAGCTACTGTAGGTCCATTTTCCCCATTAATTTAATTGAAATTTAAAGTATAAAATAATTACAGAATTGTTTGAATAGTGGTGATAAAGAAATAGTTATATTCTCAATAAAATTTATGCTCTATAAAAGCATAATTGAAATCATTTTAGAGGTATTTTATTATTTTCATGGACAGTAAATAAGATATTTATTTTAGTTTGAAGCATTCTGGCAAATAAGTGCAAATGTAAGAATAATGAGTATCTTTTGAAATTTATTCAGTTTATGATTTCTGCTTTTGTTTCACAGTTATCAACTCAAATTATACTTTAAACCCTCACCTTATCCCTAAACCTAGGTATCTAGTTTTCCCAGAGAAAAAGTGATTAATTTGACGCAGCCTTACAGGGTTCTCTGACTTAAAATACAGGCACGGGGATCAATGGTTTAGCAAAAGAAAAGCAACAGGAAAAAAGCAAAAGACAGCTCTAGAGGAGTTTATTTTGAATCTTAGAGCCTATTTCAGGCCACTGAGGTGGGAATTGTCCACGGTGCTGATACTTTCGGGAAGTCATTTCTACAAGGCGCCTGGGGTTGTCAATGTGGTTTGTTTGCGGTTGCGTTCTACGCCTGCCCTTAGGAATTTGTCCAGGTCTCTTCTCCCAACCCGATTGTTAGAGGACCTCAGACCCCATCCATGTGTCTTGAGTTTCCAGGCCTGAAGCTATGCTCAGTTGTGGGGGTGGGGTGGGTTGCTTTGTTTGTTTTTTTTATGTTAGGGCAAAGGCTAGCAAACACGGAGAGCTTGCCAGCTCCGTGGCCTTGAGGTCCCCTTTGGACTGCAAGCTGTTCCTCACTTCCTGAGAAACAGGTGCATGCCCTCTGTTCACGTTCTTCAGCGGAGAGTAGGTAAGCCCATGGACACACTCATGCACACTCTCACACCCACACATGCACACCCTTGTACACATTGACACACGTACTCAAATGTCCGCGTATACACTAACAAACACATGTATATTCATATACACAGGACGCCCACATTCACACAATTTCACACACGTGTATACAGTCACACTCAGATGCACACACTTAAACACTCAATTACAATCGCACACTAACATTCGCACACACAGGCTTTCTGACATAGGAGGCCTTGGACAATCATACCCCAGACTCGGATCTGCTTGAGGCTTGGATGCTCTGATTGCATTTATTTCCTGTTGTTGACTCTGCGGGCTGAATGGTTTAAGGAAAGTCCCTCAGTTCTGACGGGGAAGCCGAGATGAAGTCTCTTTGAGATCTATGGGCGCCACGAGAGGAGCCTCTAAGGCCCCGGCGGGACCAAGAGCACGTAAATAATAAATAAAAGAGCCCAGGCAGGCCTAGCTGGGGAAGCCCTGCACTAAATCACTCCCCAAATCACAGCCGCGTCGTGCTCCATCCAATAGCTCTAAGCAATTTGTGGAGTTGGGGGTTGGAATCAATTTTTTTTCCGTTCTCGCAGGTGCAATATGAATCAATTATCTTAATTAAGATTATGCCGCAAGCCCAGGAGATTTGGGGAGGACGGGTTTTGCGCTCGGGGCGATAGCGAGGCATTTTAATAGCGTCTCCCTTGCTCCTGGCTCCCCTTTCGCTTGCCTGTCGAGCCAGAGCAGCTCCAGCTCCTGGCCAGGACCCGGGAATCCAGCCGCCTCCCTGGAGGCTGAGGCGCAAAGCACGCACCTCGCCAGGGGTCTCGTCGGAACCAGCACCGCCCTCCTGAGGCTTCCTAAGGGCTTTTCTGCTCCCGGGCCTAAGGGGGAATCTATAACCCCCACCTCTTCACTGTGGCCCTGAAGCTCTAAGGTCTGCTAAGTACCCTCAGTGCCCCAACAACCGGCCTTCTGCCCCGGCAACACACTCGGGCCTGGACAGCCCCCTCTGGGCGAGACCGGGAGAGGCCGCGCGCGCCGCGGAAGGTCCGAGGGGCCGCCCTGGACACACTAAGTCCTTTCATTGAACGTAAGCTCCATTCGCAGGAGCAAGCATCTGTCTCGCCGAGAAACAGGTCACCGCCGGGGACGCCAGCCAGGCCCCGGCTCTTTATCTTGGCTCTGAGAGTGCGTCGTCTCCCCACCCCCACCCACCCCCAGCAGCCAGCCACACGCTTCCCACCCCTGCGCGTCGGGGCCACACGCCTCCGTCCGCTGGCCTCCCCCAGTCCTCCGCGCGCCCTTCCGCCCCGCCCAGGCCGCCCTCCCCTCCGCCCGCTCCTCTTCCCGCGGGCGCTCCGGCTGCCGCTGTAACGGCCGGACACCCGTCCCGCGCCGAACGCTCGAAGCAGGGACCCGGGGGGCGACAGATTTAGGGCATTGCTCGAGGGCAGTGAGTCATGAAAGCGGCTTTTGTTGCCTGCGCGTGCGGTTCGCGTGCCGCTCAGCGGCGCACCGCGCCCAGTGGGGACGGGCGCTGAGAGTACAGATAAACGGCAGCGTGGGGAGCGGGCGGGAAGTTGGGAAATCGGGGAGGTGGGGAGGATGACAGCAAACGTTCAAGCAAGTCCAAAGAGAAGAGTAAAGGAGGCAGGACCTGGCCGCAGAGAGGGTCCTCTGCTGACCTCCGAGCCCTCCAGCTGGTTCTTTTCCAGGGGTCTGGGCAGTCGACAGTCTGTTCTCCTGTCCCATTTTCTTGCCCCTTCCGGGGAAAACAAATAAACAGACAAAAAAAAACCACCTTCGATCTAACGTGTTTCTGGACTCCTTCTTCCTTACGGCCTTATGCCCGGCCTCAGGCTCCTGGGGCATTAGCTGAACCTTGAGTCAACATTCCTGGCGCGCACGGGTTCACATCGGAGCACGGCGAGCAAGAAAGTTTAATCAGAGTCACTGTGAGACTAAACCTCAGCCAGGTCTCTGGAACATCCCAGAGTAGCGTTTCCTTTGTACAAGTGTCCGGGCCATAGGATCACCTGGAACTCTCTCTCCTACTGCGCGCCCAGCACCTCCTTTAGAGCTCCCCCCAGAATGGAGAGATGAGCACCAGGGCACTCGTCACACATCCCCCGGGCACGCTGGCCTGTCGGGTCGGCTGCCGGGGAAAATGGCAGCTCTGAGGCCCTGCCTTAACTGTCCTCAGACATCTGGGCTGGGGATCAGCCCTAGAAAGCTGGTACTCTGACGTCCCAGCTGAAGACACAGACGGTCTTTAGTTGTGAAGACACAGCAGTGAAGACACAGATGGTAGCAGAGTAAATACTACCACCTTGCTCCTTGGCTAAGTCTTTATCAGCACCAAGGAATGAACTTAGAAAAGCACAACTCCAGACAATTCTGCTCCGGAACCTCAGAAGAATTCATGCCATGCTTAGGGCCAGGGAGCAGGTCAAACAATGTCTCTCTTTCCCTTTTGGATTTGTGGTGGCTGGGAAGACTGCACTTTGCACGTCCCAGACAATCATGATCTTAGGACCCTCTTCTGCTGTCCTTGCCCCTCCCATATATACCCTACTCCAGTTGCTCAGCCCTAATACTGTGTGCAAACTCAAGAAACAGAGAACCTGACTTTAAAATAAACAATTCAAGTAGGATGCATTCCTTGCGAAGGGCTTCAGGTCTGGGAGGGAATAAGAAGTTAATGGAGAATCAGAAGAGAAGCTAGAGGAGAAAGAGTAGACAAGGAAGGGATCTACCCAACGCCCTTCCCCCTTTCTTCTTGCCTTCCTGTCTTTCAAAAAGAGAAGATGTCTCTTTCTGGAATGAGGCTTGCTGAGAAAGAGTAAACAACAAATAATTGCTATATAGGAGTAAATATGACTTTTTCAGAATTGGTCAGGAAACTTGTTAGTCTTTGTTTAACCTAAAAGGTGGAGGCCCTGTCAAATCGGAGCCTTGGAAACCTAGAGGGGGTTACTCTAAGGGTTGTGCTAATGGCCTTTGTACAAAGAGAGGGCAAATGGCCCGCTGAACACAGGCTGGTTGCCCATTCACTCTGAAGCGTCTGACCCTAGTTCCTATTTATAGGCCCGAGACTGAGGACCAAGGATGAAGGCCGGGCTGTTCTTGTGGTCCCTGTTTGGACAGGAAGCCCACTCTGCCGGAGAGGCCTGGGAACCAGAGCTTTCCGAACTGAACTGGCTGTGTGAGGACATCCTTTGGCCTTGAGTGTTCTTGGTTAAAAGGTGAATCCAAGCGTCAGAGAAGCGTGGAGGCCAACGGAGCCAAAGGCCTGCCAGCTAGAACTAGCTTGGGGGACAAAATCCTAAATGGTGAAGGTGGAGGATGTAGCAAGGAATCTCCAAATATTAGGTATAGCTGAGGGTCAGAGCAGGAGGTGATGCAGGTATGGTAGGAGTCCAGTGGCAGATACAAAGGTTATACACTGTAGAGGCTAGTAGCAAGTGCTCTAGTTAGGAAGACTAGGAAAGTAGTCAACGCTGCGTTTACAGATGAAGCATTTTTTTACGGAAGTGTTTGCCTAGAGGGGTGGATGGATATTCCGAGAAACCACCCTTTGGCGCCAATGAGCAAAGTGTCTGCCAAGGGGAAAGAAGCCAAGAGATGGGCCTCTCAGAGAATACAGGGTGTCATGCTGCCTTGGAGACCAAAGCCAAGGTGAGGACTCTCCACTGCGCGCCTCAGTCTCCCCACTTCTGGTTTTTCCACCTCTGTGCCTTCCCGCGCGAACGCAGGCTACTCGTTAAGCTTTCCCGCTCCCTTCCTTCAAACTCCTCCCCTCTCTGCGCCCTCTCCCTTCGGCCGCACGAAAGGGTTAATCTCTCCTGCGGGTAAAAACAGGTCCGCGGAGTCTCTAACTGGCGACAGATGGGCCACTTTCTTCTGGCCACAAAGGGGCCGGAATGGAGCGCTCTGCGGCATACAAATAGGCAGGTCACGTGGTCCCCAGCTCTTGGCCGGACCTGGAAGACCATATGGCGCATGCTGGGGAGGAAAAGGGGGCGGAGTAGGGGTAGGGGTGAGGGGAGCGGTAGTCGGAGCAGGGCGGGAGAAGAGCATGGCTGAGGGGTAGGTGGGGGGCGGAGGCAGGAAGCGCGCAGCCTGGACGCGTGCGCAAGGGCTGGGCACAGGGACCTGCTGGCTGCTCAGCTTTTGGCCCCGCCCGCGCTTAGCATCACTAACTCGGCTATATAACCTGAGCGCCCGCGCCACCGAGACACGAGGAATTCGCCCACGCAAAAGGCACGGCGTCCGGAGGCCCTAGGGTTATGAGACCGTCACTGCTCAGGACCTTTTAACAACAGGTAATTAACGATCCTTTTTGTTTTCTTTTCTTTTTCTTTTTTCTTTTGCTCGAATTGAAGACCTCACGTACCTACATAATCGGTATGTGCACATTTGGGAGCTTGTTGTATGTGTATTGAGACCAGTATCTGTTCCTATAATTGCCCACAAATACTCACACATAATGAGCTGCAGCACTCAAGGACCCCTGCAGGCTTTCTAATTAAATTTTTAAAAAATGTAATAGTGTAGGAGCTTCTTGATTTTTTTTTTAAAGTGACTATGTTATTTGCTACTGGTTATTTTGAAGTCCTAAAAGCGATAACTATTTCCACTCACTTCTCCAGTAAAGGAAAAAAGAAACCCACACTTGCTACCAAGATTATTTTGTATACATGTATTTTATGCACGTTGGGAGTGTCAAGCTATCTTTTCAGTGAATGCGTGGATACCTTGAGTACACGCACCTTGGAAAATAAATCAGGTTCAGAAATAGTTTAGCTGAAAGGGGGGAAAAAGTGTAGAAAAGGAGAGGACCCACTACTGCTACCTGTTACTGCTCTGGAGACGGTCAAGTCCCCTGCAACCACTGTGGGAGCCAGAAATTCAGTTGTTTTACTAAAGGCTTTTTATATTCCGTATTAGAAGCGGCAACTTCGACATTGCCAATCGCTGACCAGTATAATTACTCAATCTTTTAAAAGGAGGCTTCAGGCGAACTTTGAGAAGCCCCAATAAAGAACGGGCGGCCCTTTCAATGGGCTGTTTATTAGAGAGGAGCCTTCCGCACCTGATCCCCAGCGCGTGGGAGAACGCTCTGCGCCGCGCCCCCAGCCCTCGTCTGGAAGCCAGGGCTTTTTGTACAAGGTGGAAATTTAGCAGAGGGTGAGGGATGGGATGGAAGACTCCTGCCCACTTTTGTTGCCAAATGTTTCGTTGACGGTGAAATAATTTGGTAGAAACTACTTTTCCTGTTCCGTGCCTTTGCACTTCAATCTCTTTTCAGTATAATCTTCTTAAAAATCACTGCCAGCGTCAGTAAATTACGTAATGGCTCTTCAACGCGAACCGCTAAGTATCGAGAAGCCAAGACAGAGATGAGAACAAAATGTGAGATTTTCAACTACATCATTTTTGTGAAGTTGTGAATGACTTTGGACATATGCAGATAAACGTGAAGTCACTGAAATGTACTCTCATTTCCACACATTACCCTGCCGATCAAACATCATACACACAGTTAAGTTAATCACTAGGAAACACACACACACACACACACACACACACACGTGTGAGTGATGTACACTTACTCATATCCACTGCCACCCCCGACACCCCTAGCCTCGTCCTCTTCTTACCAGCGAGGCACAAACACGCCATTATAAATACTACATTTAACTTTTCCTCAGAGGCCTCCATTTTGTAATGACCTGGTATTCCTCTTCACATGCATTCTAAGGGATTAGGGAACGGGAGTTGACGGTTTATAGAGCTTTTGAATACAGCGTTTCCCCCTCCCCCCTTTTCTTTCTGCTTGCCTCTCTCCCATTTTAAATATAGGAAACGGAAACATGACCAAATCATACAGCGAGAGCGGGCTGACGGGCGAACCTCAGCCCCAAGGTCCTCCCAGCTGGACAGATGAAGTTCTCAGTTCTCAGGATGAGGAGCATGAAGCGGACAAGAAGGAGGATGAGCTCGAAGCCATGCATGCAGAGGACGACTCCCTGAGGAACGGGGGAGAGGAGGAGGACGAAGATGAGGACCTGGAAGAGGAGGAAGAAGAGGAAGAGGAGGAGGATGATCAAAAGCCCAAGAGACGCGGTCCCAAAAAGAAGAAGATGACTAAGGCGCGCCTGGAGCGTTTTAAACTGAGGCGCATGAAGGCCAATGCCCGGGAGCGCAACCGCATGCACGGCCTGAACGCAGCTCTGGACAACCTGCGCAAGGTGGTGCCCTGCTACTCCAAGACGCAGAAGCTCTCCAAAATCGAGACGTTGCGCTTGGCCAAGAACTACATCTGGGCTCTGTCTGAAATCCTGCGCTCCGGTAAAAGCCCTGACTTGGTCTCCTTCGTGCAGACGCTCTGCAAGGGCCTGTCCCAGCCCACCACCAACCTGGTTGCGGGCTGCCTGCAGCTCAACCCTCGGACTTTTCTGCCTGAACAGAATCAGGACATGCCTCCGCACCTGCCGACGGCCAGCGCTTCCTTCCCTGTGCACCCTTACTCCTACCAGTCTCCAGGGCTGCCCAGCCCTCCCTATGGTACCATGGACAGCTCCCACGTCTTCCACGTAAAGCCGCCGGCGCACGCCTACAGCGCGGCTCTGGAGCCCTTCTTTGAAAGCCCGCTGACTGATTGCACCAGCCCTTCTTTTGACGGACCCTTGAGCCCGCCACTTAGCATCAATGGCAACTTCTCTTTCAAACACGAACCATCCGCCGAGTTTGAAAAAAATTATGCCTTTACCATGCACTATCCTGCAGCGACCCTGGCAGGGGCCCAAAGCCACGGATCAATCTTCTCGGGCGCCGCTGCCCCGCGCTGCGAGATCCCTATAGACAATATTATGTCCTTCGATAGCCATTCACATCATGAGCGAGTCATGAGTGCCCAGCTCAATGCCATCTTTCACGATTAGAGGCACGTCAGTTTCACCATTCGGGGGAAACGAACTCACTGTTCTTACAGTGACTGTCGTGTTTACAAAAGGCAGCCCTTTTGGTACAATTGCTGCAAAGTGCAAATACTCCAAGCTTCAAGTGATATATGTATTTATTGTCGTTACTGCCTTTGGAAGAAACAGGGGATCAAAGTTCCTGTTCACCTTATGTATTATTTTCTATAGCTCTTCTATTTTAAAAAAATAATAATACAGTAAACTTAAAAAAAGTGCACCACGAATTTGGTGTAGCGGTATTCAGATCATATTAATTATCTGATCGGGATAACAAAATCACAAGCAATAATTAGGATCTATGCAATTTTTAAACTAGTAATGGGCCAATTAAAATATATATAAATATATATTTTTCAACCAGCATTTTACTACTTGTTACCTTTCCCATGCTGAATTATTTTGTTGTGATTTTGTACAGAATTTTTAATGACTTTTTATAATGTGGATTTCCTATTTTAAAACCATGCAGCTTCATCAATTTTTATACATATCAGAAAAGTAGAATTATATCTAATTTATACAAAATAATTTAACTAATTTAAACCAGCAGGAAAGTGCTTAGAAAGTTATTGTGTTGCCTTAGCACTTCTTTCTTCTCTAATTGTAAAAAACAAATTGCACAATTTGAGCAATTAATTTCACTTTAAAGTCTTTCCCTCTCCCTGAAATATAAACCAGATCCATAACTCTCAAGAGGATGAAAAAAGAGATGCATTCCTTATCAAAACATCAATTCAATACATTAATTGCACAAGCTTGTATATACATATTATAAATAAATGCCAACATACACTTCTTTAAATCAAAAGCTGCTTGACTATCACATACAATTTGCACTGTTTCTTTTTAGTCTTTTACTCCTTTGCATTCCATGATTTTACAGAGCATCTGAAGCTATTGATGTTTTCAGAAAATATAAATGCATGATTTTATACATAGTCACACAAATGGTGGTTTGTCATGTATTCATGTAATAAATCTGAGCCTAAATCTATTCAGGTTGTTAATGTTGGGATTTATACCTATTGTAGTCAATTAGTACAGTAGCTTAAATAAAATTCAAACCATTTAATTCATAATTAGAACAATAGCTCTTGCATGTAAAATGCAGTCCAGAATAAGTGCTGTTTGAGATGTGATGCTGGTACCACTGGAATTGATCTGTACTGTAATCTTGTTTGTAATCCTGTGTATTATGGTGTAATGCACAATTTAGAAAACACTCATCCAGTTGCAATAAAATAGTATTAAAAATCAGAGCAATTGTTGCATTTCTTCCTAAAGTAATTTTTAAAGGATAAAATTATTCCTGGGGGAATAGTTGCTTTATTTGCTGAGTTAAAAAATACTAAACAGTATTTGTAGAATAAAGTAAAAATGTTATTTGGCATATGCTGCAGTCTGTTCATCTTGCTTAAGGAGTCACCATTTCTTCATATCTAATGAAAAGATCTAATGTTTCATCATTTGGAATAAGGAGTTGCAAGGTGAATGGGACAAACAATTGTGGGTCTGTTTTTCCCTTTATCTTTAAGTTTTTTGCTGCTATTCTTTTAATGATTGTGTTACAGGTTTTCTTCCATATTTTTTATAAAAGGGTAGATTTAGTTAATTATTTACAAGAGAGACAACACGTACCCAGGTTTAGTTTGCACATTAAAAACATATAAAAACGTTACTCTTTTCTTTATAATCTATTATTACCTATACATTTTTCTGAACTGAATATGTCTCTCATTCAAAACAATGCTGTCCCAAAGAGAAAATCATGTACCTTTAGAAAATACCAGATACAAATCATTTAATTAATTGAAAGATTTCAAGAAGTGCCATTTTATAATTGCCTTATAAACATCTTGGGATGATTTCAATAATTTTTCCAGAAAATGTTAATGAATTATTTGTACTTAAGAAGATAATATTTGTACTATATTTTAGGAAAGTGTAATTGTTTCCCAATATCCTTTGGGGAACTATTCTCTTCTTTCATGTATATAACTCATTAGTTTAAAAAAACACTTAAAAGTTAATTTTACACATTGCTAAGTCCACTTAAAGAAATAGTTTAGTGTTTCCTTTCCTGTGAGAAATGGCTGACTGTCATGATTCCTAGGGAATAACATTTTGACAATTGTACCCTGGCTCTACTGTGGTGCTCTGATTACTGTCATTAGTAACTCCATTGTTCCTCCTGATTCAGATGCCACATTGGATGACTACCTCTCTTCCCAAGCTTGTTCCTTTAATCTTTTTCTCATTGGTGATTTAAGGGTTCCAGAAAGCTGACCTCATTTAGCAAGCTGCTCCAGAAAAATGTGAGTAATCTAATGAATGGGAACAATTAGCCATACTAATAAAGTTGCCAATGGGCCTGCATCAAGCTGGGACAGTAGCAGTAAAGGGATATTTCAACATCAAAAAAAATGTTTAAGTGTAATTTAAAATATATCATTTTAACATGTTTTCCATCAGCCTTCATCAACTGACAGAAATACATTTAAGTTTGTCCCAACTTTGCCCAAAATGCAGCCATCTCCTTCCAAGTGAATCAGAGTTGTTATTTTGGAATCAAGCTGTTGCTTCCTGGATTGTTCTCATGGTTCTGACTTTAAGAGACATAATACTGATATTTGAACACTGCCAGCCTTCCAGCATAGGAGACCATGAAGTGAACATTCAGATCTGATCTGATCTATTAAGCAGCTCAATTTCACCTGTAATGAAAATTAGTCATCTTCATGCAAACTAAAAACTGTTGCTATAGTGAACAGAAGAAATAATGAGAGAATATTTCATGAATCCCAGCTTTTAAAACAAACAGCAAAGGAATGTAGACCATGGATTTTTTTTTTTAAAGGTAGAAATGGAGATTGAAAGTTAGGTTTGATTTTTTTTCAATTGCCCATACATTTGCCCGTACAATAATTCTAAAGCATAGGGATTCTTTCAGTCAGTCAGGGAGTAACTCACATGCCACCATCTTTTATTCAAAGGCAGGCACAGATGTTCCTTCTGCAGGGGAGGTTTTAATTTATGAAAATGATATTGTTTATGCATGAATGAACTGCATGCACTCTGCATAACACATAGCACTTCCATCTGATCAGAGAAATACCACAGAACCAGTGCCAATGTCAGAAACATATTCTACAAATTTACTCACTTAAATGTTTAATGAATATTTGGAAGGCATTTTCAAACCACAAGAAACCTTTTAAATTATCTTCCTCATTTCTTTTATGAAATGCTATCCATATTTAATAGAGACTTTTACAGTTTTTACATTTGGCTAATGCTTATATCTAGTGAATCAGAAAATGTTTTACTGAGTGAAAATCAACCAAAAAGAAATGTTGATGACTTTGGCTATATTGGGGAAAACATTTCTTTTGGTTTGTGGTATAATGCTTGTTACAATATTTGGGCTCCGTGCATGGTTTCATATGGAGCAATTACTATTCCTATTACATGAGATATTTAGTTCTATTTATTTAATGCGAAAATCCTCTAAAGAGTTATTTCTAGAAAAAGCTGATATTTCAAGTCAGCAGAAGATTTCATAGTTGAGATGAAATTTGGCTAAATATTTTAGATGGTATATAGTTCCTATTAAATAAGAATACTCTGCATAACTTAGATGTCATTTACATCATCAATTACAATGATGCAGTATGATCTATCTACTTTTAATGCTTGAAAAGACAATTGCATACAAATTTAAATGGAGGGTATTCAGAGTATTTTAATCTTAGGTTTACAACATCATTTGAAGCAACTTTTAAGTGTTATAATTTATTGATCTTCAAAAAAATCTTCCTGTTTTCAATATTTGAAAGTCCAATATTTCTTATTAAATTAATTCATTTTCTGAAAGAAGGTAGCAATTACCAAAATGATATATGGATCATTAGCTAACAGTTTGAATCAAGCTGTTGTAATTCTATAATTATATAAGAAATTTAAAGTGAAAATATCTATTAAACAATCAGGTTTCAGAACATAGGCTGATATTATCTAATGGGAAATGTAAAATATCAAAACTCTTAAACTACACTATAACCTCCTCTCATGTCTTTTTTTTTTCTTGCCATCCACCAGCACTAATTTCATGAAAACTATCTAAAAAAAATCTTTAATTTCAGCGTCTGATAAAAAGCAAAATAGCCAATACAACATCTTGTGGAACACCAGGACTGAGAACTCTTGTTGTTACCATTGCAAGAGGCATTCTGGCGTCAGATGCACAGTGATTTGTATGGTGGCATAATCATTGGCTCCTGGCCAGGCATTATGTTTCAGAGGACACTACTGTCAAGAACCATTCAACTAGAAATCACTATATGCACTCAAAAGTTGAGATCATCTGCCTTCCAATGTCAGGGAGAATTCTGTGCTGGCAATTGACTCATGGACTCTCTTCACATACACTAACACTTGGTTCAGTGGCTCTGATGGAATTAATTCTGTAGCCAAACTAGTGGCATTGACAAGGCCACAGTCTCTGGGGACTTCTGGTTAAATTGCTAATTTTAAAACGACTTAAAATACAGAGTATCATGTTAATGCTGGACTAAATATTCAGATACTTTAGACATGGATTTGGCCATCTAGACATTATTGTTCTATTTGCTCAGCTAATTTAGAGGTTAAAAAATAAGGACAATAACCATTTTTATAGATCCTCAGCTTTGAAGCAATTCAAAGGGATGGATGTAACTATAAAATGACAGTGAGAGATAAGAGAATAAGTTGGATCTTGTGTATGTGAGAGAATTATGTAATTTTCTGTTATCAAGATCAAAAGCAAACCCTATATTAGATCGTGTTAGATCGTCATGTCTAAGGACAAAAAGCCAGAAAGATGGTCTCACACACCAGGTCAGTGCTAAGTGCTTTTTATTCATTTGCATCTGGCATCATCAAAATTGCCCTGTGCTTTATTTTGCAGAGGGGGAAACCAGGAAATTGTGATACCTAGTTGCTTGCAAGCCTGCAGCCATACCACTGTGGTGTACGATCCTGTCAGATCTCAGAAGCTAAACAGGGTCAGGCCTAGTTAATGCTTGGATGGGAGACCACCTGGGAACACCAGGTGCTATAGGGTTGGAAGAAGGACCCAGTAATTCACTCCCCAAAAAAAACAATCTGCCATTGAAAATCCTATAAATAACAGAGAAGCGCTAACAATAGTATCTTGTCTATTGTACGTAGGGTAGCTATGAGTCAGACACCAACTCCATGGCACCTAACAACAACAGTTTTTTGCATTCCTGGCTTGCTTGCTTCATCTAAGTTCTTGTTCCAATGCTGCTTCCTTACAAAAGCCTTTTCTGGTTCCCATCTAATGTATCAACCACTTTCAATCCCACCCAAGTTTCTAAAATTATATTCTCTTTCTCCTTTTTTGGAGCATTTATTTACCCAATGTTATCTTGTCTGTTTGTTTAGTTCATTTTTAAGCTATCTCCCCCAATAGAATGAACATGAGCTTCACAATAATGGGAACTTGTCTCTTTTGTTTGCTGCTGTTATTCTGGTGCTTAGAAGACCTAAGAGAGTCTCAATAAATACTGACTAACCCCAGCTATAACACTATTGGGAATTTACCCAAAGGGAGATGTGTCATCATACCACAGAAACACCTACATCTCCACATTCAATGCAGCACTTTTCACAGTAGCAAGGATATGGAATCAACCAAAGTGCCCATCAACAGAAGAATGGATAAAAAACTATGGTACATATACACAATGGAATATTACTCAGCAATAAAAAAATGAAATAATGCCCTTTGCAGCAAAATGGATGGAATTGGAAAACATTATTTTAAGTGAACTAGCACAAGCTCAGATAGAGAAATACCATATGTTCTCACTCATATGTGGGAGCTGAATCAAAATTATAAGAAGGAAAAAATCCTATGTAGAGGTTGGAACATAATTTAAAATAAAAGCTAAGAATTGGATTATTATAGATGGTCTAGAAAATTCATGTAATAGTTCTGACAATGTAGAAAGAAAGTTCACTACAGAAAAAGTTTCTATCTTAAACAGAACCGGAACCCAAGGTTATATAGAAAAATATTACCATAAAAAGACAAGCAAATGGAAGAGAAGTCTTTGGTTGGGGGGGTGGATAGGGGGAGGAAGTGCACAAAAGGGTAAGGGGAAACTTATATGTATAATGTACAACGAAATGCACATATGGAAATATCACAATGAAAAGCATGTCAAAATGAATCACATTAAGGTGTACATTAAAAATTTCCAATAAAAAATACTAACTTTCCAAAGGGAACCAGACAGTGCTAATTTGATGCCAAAGCCTGTTGTCTTAACCACTAAGCTACAAATCAAGTCTGTTGAGAGTGCTTGTTGTTAGGTGCTATTGTGTCAAATCTGACTCATAGCAACGACAGAATGAAACACTACCCAGAACTGTGCCATGCACACCATCTTTTTATGTTTGAGCCCATTGTTGCAGTCACTGTTTCTTCTCATTTTGAGTTGTGTCATATCAGCAAAAGGAGGTCCCAAGGGCTTTACTCCATTCACATCATTAATGTCAAATCTTCTTTGAGGAGGCAACTCTACCCCAATTCTTTCTTGAATGCCTTCCAGCCTGAGGGGGGGGGGCTCCTTTTCTAGCACTATATTTGCTTTTTGCACTATATTTTTACTATAGTGCTTTTCTGATGTTTATAGGGTTTTCAGTAGCTAATTGTTTTGGGAGTAGGCTGCTGGATCATTCTCCCTACTCTGTATTAGTCTGGAAGCTCAATTGAAACCTGTCCACCATGGGCCCTACTCATATTTGAAATACCGAAGGCATAGCTTTCAGCATCACAGCAACACGCAAGCCCCCACAGCATGACAAACTGACAAATGATTCTCAGCCCTGTGAATGATACAAATATTAATTCTTAAAAACAGAGTAATTGAAAAAAAATTCTTATGATACTGCATGGCACCAAATTACCTCTTCCCTTTTGAGAACCCGTAATTATGTGTTATCAGTCCTCTTTCCTTTTCCTTGACATCAATTTGTTCAATATAACCTGAAATTGGGATAGAATTCTCTTGAACGTATGCTTCTTTTTCCTTTCTGTTCGTCAGTTTTAAGAATTGTTCTTTTTCTATATTTAGTGTTATATAAAATTACTCTAACCTGTAATTTCTACTTCAAAATACAATGTGTGAACTTAGCATATCAATGCTATTTATTTAGTGTTCTCTCTCAGCGATATCAATTAGGGTTCTAGTGACGTCAATGAAGAGGTATTACAGTACTTAAGAGAACTGTTAATTCCCTACCACTTGTGTCACTAGCAATTGTAGTGCCTGTCTGCTTATAAAAGGGAATTATAAAGTCATAATCTGCTGTAGGCTGCAAGTATGTGACTAAGCAATACTCATATTGAAAAGTAGGGATAATGTCACTTACTGTTAACAGATAACTGAATAACCTTTGTTCTATTCAGTGACTAAATCACAATAGGCAATAGTGACAAATGCATATAAATTATAATGAAATCTAAGTAGTAATATTTATTACATTTTTCTTTTTTTTTCTTTCTTTCTTTTTTGCAGTACTAGTGGGTTGAATCCAGGGCAAATGCTCTACCACTAACTTGCACCAATAGCCCTTTATAAATTCTGCTTTTTCTATTTTGAGATAGAGTTTCATGAAATTGCATAGGCTGCCTCTAGCCTCAAACCTGAGATTTTCCTGCCTCAGCCTCCCATGAGTTGTTGGGATTGCAAGTGTGTGCCATGGCACCTGGCTAAAAGAGTTTCTCAGTTAATAGGGGCATGACTAATTATTTGTATATTTTAAAGTGCCAACATTAAATTTTTGGATAAAGGAATTCTATTTTAAAGTTGCCTTGATGCTAAAGTGTTAGGCATATTAAAACTGTTAAGTAAAGAGATCTTTTAGTTCCCAAGATTTCATTTTTGCCTTATTACCTCATAGTACATTTATCTTAAAATGTACTGCCAAGTTAAAAAATATTTATATGTTGTATTGGGTTGAGTAGTACCCATTCATCCCACCCCTCTTCCTCCTAAAACTTCATGTCCATCTAGAGCCTCAGACTGTGGCCTCCTTCAGAAATATCATCTTTCCAGATGTAATTAATATGTAAGATTAAAAACAAGATAGAGTTAAGACTAGACATATAGCTCATATGCCTAGCATGAGCAAGGCCCCAAGTTCAATCTCCAGAGCTGCCAGAAAAAAAAAAGTCATGCTGGCTTGTTGCTGTTGTTAGGTGCTGTCAAGTCAGTGTCCAACTCATAGAGACCCTTTGTACATCAGATGAAACACTATTGTCAGTGCTTCTCTGCTGTTCATAGGGTTTTCATTGACAGATTGTTTTTATGGGAGTGGGTTATCAGGTCCTTCTCTCAAGCCTATAGCATTTGGTGTTCGCAGGCAGTCTCCCATCCAAGGACTAACCAGGCCTGACCCTGCTTAGCTTCTAAGATCTGAAGGGATCGAATGCCACAGTGCTACAGGTGCAGGCCATACTGGATTAGGGTGTACAAATATACAACACCCAGAAAGAATAGCATGTGCAGATGAAAGGAGAAATTGGAGTGATTAGGCTACAAGCTAAGAGACTGCAGAGATTGTGGGCAATCACTGGAAGCTTAGAAGAAAATCATGGAACAGACCTCTCTGAGTCTCTCAGAAGAAACCAACCACTGTGATACTTTATTCTGGACTTCCAACCTAGAAAACTATGATACAATACATGTCTGCTGTTTTAAGCCACAGGGTTTGTGGTAATTTGTTATGGAACTGCTAGTCAGCTAATACATACACTGAAGTCCACCATAAATTTGTATTAAATATACATGAACAAAGGAAAGTTTATTCAAATTCTTCTGAAATTGTCACTGTGAACATTCAATGACACCATATATCATATATGCACTAGCATATTTTAGTTTTCCTGCAGCCATAACCCCCTGGCATCTGATCTCATCAGATTTCAGAAGCTAAGCAGGGTGAAGCCTAGTTTGTACTTCAATGGGAGACCTTCTGGGAATACCAGGTGGTATAGGTTTGGAGAAGGACCTGGCAGCCCATCCCAAAAATCAATTAGCCATGGAAAAACCTATGAATAGTACAAAAGCATTGACAATAATGCTGGTCATGGCACAGTGTTGGGTAGTGTTTCATCTGTTGTATGTAGGGTCCCTATGAGTTAGACCCGACTCAACATCCCCTAACAAGAACGATATATTTTAGCACCCAGTTTGATATTTGAACACACTGACAAATTAGCTATTTAATAAGCTTCTGAATTATATAAAAGTTGTATATTTTTATTCATGTGAGGAAACTTAAATTGATGTCTATATTTAACTATGGGTGATTTTTTAAAAACTCCCTATTCAATATTTCATAAAAGGTGTCAAGTATCAGTTATTATCTAATCTTCATGCAAAAATGTCACATTTATTTGATATGTAGGACAGCATGTATACTAATAAATACAGCCTTTGAAGAAGCAAATGTAAGCCAGGTATGGTGGCATACACCTATAATCCCAGCAACTCAGGAGGCAGGAGCATCGTGAGTTCAAGGCCAGTGGCAGCCTGTATAACTTAGTGAGACCCTGCTTCGAGATAAAAGAAATTTTTAAAAATAAGCTTTGGGTGCTGCTCAGTGGTAGAGTACTTGCAAAGCATGTGTGATGCCCTAGGTTCAACTTCCTAGTACTGTGAAAGAAAGAAAAGCAAAGAGAAAGACAGGCAGACAGACAGAAAGAAAGAAAGAAAGAAAGAAGACAGAAAGAAGAAAGACAAAAGAAAGAAAAAGAAAGGAAAGAAAGAAAGAACAAACAAATGTAGCACTTTTGTAGTTTCACAAACCACATTTAACATACAGTTTGGGAATATGTAAAATTACATCTTTCGTAGCCGGGCACAGTGGCACTCACCTGTAATCCCAGCAGCTCGGGAGGTAGAGGCAGGGGAATCCCAAGTTCGAGATCAGAGGCAGTCTGTGTAACTTAGTGAGACACTGGTCTAAAAAAAAAAAAAAAAAAAAAAGGGCTAGGGGTCCAGCACTTGCAAAAAAAAAAAAAAAATTTACATCCTTTGTGTGTGTGTGTGCTTGTGGTAAAAATGACTTTAAGTGCCATAATTTCTAAAAGCTCTGTTTCTATTTTGCATTTACTTAGGGCAACATGTCAGTTTTTTCCTTGTAAGCTAGATGCCTGGAGGCTGGGACTACAACCTCAGTTACCAGGTATGAACAAAAGTTGCAGTGAATATCTAAATGAAAAAAACCTTACAGTAAAAGACACATTGCCATTAATCCAACTGAAAATACTCCTACTTGCTTTGAGTGCATTTACCCATGGTTCTTATCACTTTCAGAAGTAGACCTGGAAGTCTCCTTTTGTGAGCATCTTTAGTTGCACTTTCGTGGCTGCCTCAATGTTCTGAATCACTGCTTCAGAATATTTACCTTTCACGGTCATTTTGACTTAGGGGAAAAGCCAAAAGTTGCACGGTACTAGATCCAGTGAATAAGGTGGATGAGGACACACCTTAATGGTTTTGACAGAAATTTCCATACCAGAAATGATGTGTGACACCATGTGTTGTCAGATGGAGGTTAAAACTGAAGACACTCCTGAAGGAGGACTTCTAGAACTGCTTCAGAAAATGGCAAGAACAATGGGATGTTTTCAAATCCAGGAGGAGTATATTGAGGGAGATTAATGGCAATCTATCTTCTACTATGCCTGCAGCCACAGCCCTGTGGCGTCTGATCCCCTTAGATCTCGGAAGCTAAGCAGGGTCGGGCCTGGTTAGTACTTGGATGGGAGACTGCCAGGGAACACCAGATACTGTAGGCTTGGGAGAAGGACTTGGCAACCCCCTCCCAAAAATCAATCTGCCATTGGAAACCCTATGAACAGCAGAGAAGCACTGACAATAGTGTTTCACCTGTTGTACACAGGGTTGCTATGAGTCAGATACTGACTCTATGGCACCTAACAACAATAACAACAACAACAACTTCTACTATAATGAATTTTTTTGATTTGAATATTCACCATATTTTTGATCACACATTGTATATGAGACTCTACATCTGATTATGTCTGTAGCCATACCACCCTGGCATCTGAGCCCATCTCATCTCAGAAGCTAAGAAAGGTGGGGCCTGGTTAGTTCCTGGATGGGAATCCACCTGGGAATACCAGGTGCTGCAGGCTTGGGAGAAAGACCTGCAAGCCCACCTTCAGAAAACAGCCATCAAAACCCCTAGAAATACCAGAGAAGCACTGACAATAGTGCCAGGCATGGCACTGTGTCAGGGAGTGTTTTGTTCTGTTGTACACAGGGTTGCTATGAGTCAGACCTGACTCAACAGCACCTAACAGCAGCAAACCATCTGATTATGTTACTGGTCCGTTTGCTCTAAACAAAATTTAGTGTTTATTTTCTCTGAAGACATTAACAGTTTCTTGCTCATCTTTACTCATAAGAATGAAGAAGAAATAAATAAACCTATAAAGGTGCTGGGTGCTGTGATGTACTCCTGTAATCACAGAAACCTGGGAGTCTCAAGTGCAAGGCCAGAGAGAGCCTGTGTAATTTAGTGAAACTCTCAAAGAATTAGAAAGGGACTAGGGTGTTAGCTCAGCAGTAATGTTCTTGCTGGTAAACATGCCCTCAGGTCAAGCCCCAATTAAGTGTGTGGATAGAAGACACAGCTTACCTGGACAAAGGTCCTTCTAAGACTCTTAAGCATATGCCACAGTAACCCAAATTTGATCCAAAGTAGACAAGGGTCAGTCTTGAGATTTGTGGGAAGGTTTTTTTTTGGGGGGGGCGGGTGGGGAGGGCATGCCATACTTGGGAGTTGAACCCAGGGCTTCACACATTTTTAATTGCTGTACACTGGGCTGCCTGTCCACACCACTACTACCTATTTTCTAATTTTTCTTTTAAGTGAGATTCATGTTAAATTATGCAGGTTGCCTCTGGCCTTGAACTTGGAACCTTGCCTCCTCCTCTCAAGTTGCCGAGATTACAGGTGTGTGCCATTGTGCCTGCCTGGGAATGGCTTTAGTATAATATGCTTTCTTGGATTTCAGAACTGCTGTGGACTAGTTGCTGTGATGTGCTTTCAATTTTTCCCTCTTTTTAATAGGAACAGTTATTATGGATGTCCTCTCACTCTCCCTCATTATGTATAGGATGCAGGTGGCAAGATAACATAGTTTTAGTTCCAGTGTTACCATAAGAAGAGGGGCACACTCAAAGAACTACTCCAAGGAGGTACTGGACTTTGAACCTGATACCATAGTTAGGTGAGACTTCAGGGGTATTGGAAGAGAGCGAGTGTATTTTGCATTGTTGTTATTAGGTACCGTCGAGTCAGGTATCCAACTCAGCGACCCTGTGTACATCAGGCAAAACACTACTGTCAGTGCTCCTCTGCTGTTCATAGGGTTTTCAATGGCTGATTGATTTTTGGGAGTGGGTTGCCAGGTCCTTCTCCCAAGCCTACAGCACCTGGTGTTCCCAGTCGGTCACCCATCCAAGTACTAACCAGGCCCTGCTTAGCTAGCGAGATCTAACGGGATCGAATGCCACAGGGCTAGGGCTGCAGGCATATTTTGCATATGTGAGGCATATTAACCAGTGACAACTACACTCAGTCAGTGCGCTGTGTTAGTCTGTTTGTGAAGATGACAGCTAGCAATTCCTTTTTCCTCCTGTTGTGTAACTTTACTGGGGAGATGCCAAAGGAACATCCATTCACTCCAGATAGAGAGGGTCCCTACAGACCAAAGAAATGGATTCTATCATTTCCAACTTGGAAGCCCAATGAATGTATTGGGGTTACTTACCTGGAGTATGGGCGCCACCTGGACAGTTGGATCACTGAGAGGTTCCCCTGAGGTGTCTCACCCAGGAGTCCTGTGTCTTCCCTGCCGCCCATCACCGCTTCCGTCTATCATTTGCCTCTAATATAGTGGTGGTGGGAGGAATCTCAGCCGGGCTGTGTCTCCTGATGGTCTCTTGAGGATCTCATCTTGGGGGCTTTCATGGATGCCCTCCCCTTCCTCCATGAGAAAATGCTCATAGGCTCAATCTTGTCAAGGTCTTGTGAGGGTTTCATAGGCTTCTGACTCCTCCATAAGGGAATGACAAGAGGCCCTTTCTCATTATAGGCCCAAGTATCAGTTGATACTGTAGTTCATATTGTTGCCATAACTGGGCCAAGGTCTTCTAGAAGTCATCACAGCTGTTTACTCTAAGAGGGTGATGGTCATGACCAGCCGAGAAGAAAAGAACCACGCCCTCCCTTTCTAATGGAACTGCTGCATCTCCTACAAAGTGGTGGGCTTTATTTCCCACTCCTCTTGTAACTTGCTCTGACTGATAACTAGTGGCAAATATGGTGCCATGCCAGTTTCAGGCCTAGGCCTTAAGAGGCTGGCAGGTTTTATTCTCTAGGAACGCAGTGTCATTTTTAAAAAGTGCAGGATCATCTACTGAATGATAAGGAGCTATGCAGAGAGAAGCCACTGCTATTCTCCACATACTCCAGCGATGCCACTAGAAATGCCAGGCATGTGAATGAGATCTTGGATATTTCAGCACCAGCAGAACATCCAGCTAAATGCAGGTGTGTTCAGTTGACACACATGAAGCAGAACTATCCAGCTGAGTTCAGGAAACTCACAGAATCATAGGAAATAATGAATTATCATTGCTTTAAGCCCAAATGTTTGGGGTGTTTGTTAACCAGTGGTACATAAGTTATACAGCCTGGAGGAAAAGGATTCAGTGGCACTGTTAGTTGACTCACCAACACTTATCTCCAACCTCTTCCTCCATGCTGGTTAGCCTCATTTCCTATTTGGAAGCTGAGGACATCTTTCCCATTTCCATAAAAGAAGCTAGAGCACAGACATATTGTTGTTGTCATTGTTGTTAGGTGCCATCGAGTCAAGTCCGACTCATAGCTACCCTATGTATAGCAGATTGAAATACTTCTCAATTCTGTGCCAGGCACAGGATCTTATTTATATTTAAGCCCATTGTTGCAGACACAATGTCAATCTATCTGGTGGAGAGTTTTCCATTTTTTTTTTGTTGTTGTTGTTGACCTGCCACTCTCCCAAATATGATGTCTTTCTCCAGGCATTGATCTCTCCTGACTACATGTCCAAAATATGTAAGACTCAGTGTGGCCATTCTCGCTTCCAAGGAGCACTCTGGTTGCACTTTTTCTAGGACAGATCTGTTGGTTCTTTTGGCAGTCCATGGTATATTCAATAGACGTCTCCAGCACCACAATTCAAAAGCATCAATTCTTCTCCTGTCTCCCTTGTTCAATGCCCAGCTTTCACAACCATATGATGCGACTGAAAATACCATGGCATGAGTCAGACGCACCTTCATCTTCAATGTGACATCTTTGCTTTTCAATACTCTAAAGAGATCTTTTGCCACAGCTTTTCCTAGAGTAATGAGACTTTTCATTTCTTGACTGCTGCTTCCATGGGTGTTGGTTCTAGAGCTAAGCAAAGCAAAATCTTGGACAACCTTAATCTTTTCTCCATTTATTGTAAAGTTGCATACTGGCCCAGTCATAAGGATTTCTGTTTTGTTGATGTTTAGTAGAAACCCATATTGAAGGCTATGATCTTTGATCTTCATCAGTAAATGTTTTAAATCTTCTTCACTTTCAGCAAGCAGACTTGTGTCATCTGTATAACACAGGTTGTTAATGAGTCTTCCTCCAATCCTGATGCCACATTCTTCCTCATAAAGTCCAGCTTCTCGGATTATTTCCTCAGCATATAAATTGAAGAGATATGGTGAAAGTATACAGCCCTGACGCACACCTTTCTCACCTTTAAACCAGTCTGTGTTTCCTTGTTCTATTCGAACAACTGCCTCCTGGTTCACATATAGATTCCTCATGAGTACAATTAGGTGCTTGGTATTCCCATTTTCTGAAGTGTTATCCATAATTTATTATGATCCACACAATCATATGCCTTTACATAGTCAATAAAACATAGATAGACATCTTTCTGATATTCTCTGCTTTCTGCTAATATCCACCTGACATCAGCAATGATGTCCCTGGTTCCCTGCCCTCTTCTGAATCCTGCTTGATTTTCCGGTAATTCCCTGTCTATATACTGCTGCAGTTGCTTTTGAATGATCTTTAGTAAAATTTTGCTTGCATGTGATATTAACGATATTGTCCAATTGTTTCCACATTTAGTTGGATCCCCCTTTTTGGGAATAGGCATAAATATGGATTTCTTCTAGTCAGTTGGCCAAGTAGCTATTTTCCAAATCTGTTGGCATAAGCATGTTAACATCTCCAGTGCTATATCTGTTTATTGAAACATCCCTATTGGTTTCTCATGGATTCCTGGAGCCTTGTGTTTCACCAGTTCTTTCAAGGTGGCTTCCACTTCATCCTTCAATACCATTGGGTCCTCTTCATATGCAACCTTTTAGAATGGTTGGTCACCTACCAATTCTTTTTTGTATAATGACTCTGTGTATTCCTTCTATCTTCTTTTGATGTTTCCTGCATTGTTTCACATTTTCCCTATAGAATCTTTCACTACTGCCACTCGAGGCTTGAATTTTTCCTTCACTTCATTAAGCTTGAGAAACACAAAGCGTGTTCTTCCCTTTTGGTTTTCTAACTCCATCTCCTTGCACATGTCATTATAATATTTGTTTTTGTCTTCTTGCACTGCCTTTTGAAATCTTCTATTTAGATCCTTAACTTCATCATGTATTCCTTTTACTTTGGCTGCTGGACATTCAAGGGCAAGTTTTACTGTCTCTTTTGACATGTAATTTGGTCTTTTCTTTTTTTTGTCTTTTTAATAACCTTTTGCTTTCTTCTTGAATGATGTCTTTTATGTCATGCCACAACTCATCTGGTCTCCTATCATTTGTGTTTAATGCATTAAACACACTCTTGAGGTGGTCTCTAAACTCAGGTGGGATATACTCAAGGGCATGCCGTGGCTCTTGTACACTTATTCTAATTTTCTTCAGCTTCAGTTTGAACTTGCATATGAGAAGTTGACGGTCTGAACCACAGTCAGCACCTGGTCTTGTTTTGACATTTTGTACAGAGCTTTTCCATCGTCTCTTTCCACATATGTAGTCAATTTGATTCCTGTATGTTTCATCTGGTGAAGTCCATGTGTATAGTCTCTGTTTATGTTGTTGAAAAGTTATATTTGCAATGAAAAGGTCATTGGTCTGGCAAAATTCTACCATGTGATCTCCAGCTTCGTTTCTGTCACCAAGGCCATATTTTCCAACTACTAAGCCTTCTTCTTTGTTTCCAACTTTTGCATTCCAGTCACCAGTGATTATCAGTATGTCCTGATTGCATGTTTGATCTATTTCAGATTGTGGAAGCTGATAGTAATCAATGAGACCTGACAAGAAATATGCTGGGTGTGATTTTGAAGAATATTCTCTTCCCAAAATAGAAAGTAAGAAAGAAAGAAAGAAAAAAGAAAGAAAGAAAGAAAAAAGAGACTGACTCAATGAAAAACTGCCTCTTCCCTTTTGTTCTTGTCTTTAGACATGTTTGAGGAATGGATCTTGTACCCCAGCAGCCATATGGGAGCCACCAGCCATCTGGGAATCCTTGTGGGGAAAATCATTTAGAAAGTTGCAAAATCCTTGATTTCTTAATGACATCACATGGGATGAATCAACCCAGGACCACTGTGGCTCTGGACCACTTGAGAAATAACATATTTTATGTGATAAATAAAATATTATTTAAAAAATTGTTAGTTGCACAAGCAATTGACATACATACCCCAAATGGTGACAAATAATGAAGAGTGAGTACAAACTCTTTGATTCCTATGGGTTAGAAGCCTAACAGCTATAAACTCTTTTCAGTGTTGCAGAGGGACATTGCCTCTTTTATGTTATGCCTTTTTTCACAGCTATAAGAGAAATTATGTATATACTTAATGTAGAAAATGAGGATAAATTTCTGATTTAAACCACCCCTTTCATTTTTTTGCCTGGTTATATCTAATTTAAGATTCTACATCACAACATTACAAGCAGTTACTGTGAAATGTTTTAAGCTTTCTATTGGTGGGAATAGATTTTTACTCCAAGTTGATGAATATTACAACCTACCTAAAAGCAGCCTTTAAAAACATTTGAGGGAAAGGAAAGAGGACTTGTTTATTTTCCCTCTGTTTCTTCTTTTTATTTCCCTTTGAGATGCTGAAGATCACGTTGGGTGAGCTACATCCTAGAATGTAGCTGGGAAATTCCTTTTCTAACAGATTTTCTAAAAACTGGCACATATAGAGAATTTGATATTCTGACTTGGTGGGATGGTAGGATATGTTCCATTTTTTTCTGTAATTGTTATAGGGACATATGGCCCTCTACCTTTTAGGCAGCAGGACACAGAGTAGCAGGAACATTCTGACAAAATCTCCACTCAGCATGAGAAGGAAGCAGTCTCCTTGACACCTTGACAATGTGCCCACTGCACATCAGAAGTAACTAGAGGTAGACAATACTACACCTGACCTCACTCAAAATACACATTGAGATGGAGAAACTAAATACGGCCTGTTGTCACAAACCTTTCTTTTATTCTCATATACGAGGCACAATATGTTTATTAATATCAGAAATTACACAGGAATTCAATTTAAAAATTAATTTATTCATCATGCATTTAACACATTTATTGAGCACCTATTATATTAAAAATGTTATTTTAGGCACAAGAGCTACAGCAATAAATAAACAGGCTAGGTCACTGCTCTCACTGAAGTAGCAATCTGATGGAAAATGAGTGTGTGTGGAGAGAGAGAGAGAGAGAGAGAGAGAGAGAGAGAGAGAGAGAGAGAGAGAAATAAGTCAATAAACTGTTTAAGCTTGAATATGAAATGTCCCCCACAGGCTCATGTGTTTGAATGCTTTCTCCCCAGATGGTGGTACTTTGTTGGGAGATTGGACTGCTCTGGAGGAAGTAGGTCACTGGGGGCCAATCCTCATGAATATATTATCCTTAGCCCTGTCTTGAAGCTCTTTCTGCTTCCTGGTCTGCTATGCTGTGAACAGCCCTCCTCTACCATAGGCTTCTGCTGCCATGATGTTCTGCTCAACCACCCGTGGACTAACCTCTGAATCCATAAGACAAAATAAGTCTTTCCTCCCTTTAGTTGTTTCTATCAGGTATTTTGGTCACAGCAATGTAAAAGTAATCAATACAAAAATCAATCACAAACATTTGCATAATGGAAAGTGAAAAGAAAAAAAGCAACATTGAGTAAGGGTCAACTGTTAATTGGCCTGATAGGGAAGACCTTCTCAGAAAGTGACATGAAGTCGACCCAGATCCAGTGCAAAGCTATTCCAGGTTGGTGTATATTGAATGTATTACCTGGTGTATATAGTCATGTCATTGTATATTGAATCATAGAAGAATTTCAAAAAGAGCAATGCCACATAGAAAATGAACTTGAATATATTCTTTGAGGAAAACCATGCTCTAAAAGAAAAAATAGCCTATATTTATTATAATTCAAAACTTCAAAACATAGTGAATGATAGATCATGGAAGTTGGCCACCTCTTATGGAGTACCTCTGTGCAATTAACTATAATACATCATGGCAATTTGCTTTCCTATTTATTTGAATTTTCATTTTATTATTTACCCCCATTTAAAAAGTTTTTTTCATCTGCTGTATTAAATTGTCAGTATTGTTTTTTTATGGGCTGGGGTTGGGCTCAGTTGGTAGAGTGCAACTCTATACTCTCTGAGGCCCTGGGTTTGATCTCCAGCACCGCAAAAATGAGAGGATGTGGCAATCCACTTCTAAAGCAATCCCCAAACAATCAGCCATTGAAAACCCTATAAGAGTCACTGTGAGTCAGACCCAACTCAATAGCACCTCACAACAACAATGTATTAAACTGTCAGCATTATTTTTTATAATTTGCTGTCATGTGTCTCTTTTTAAATAGCATATGTTAACTGCCTAAAGTGATGGGTTTTATTATGATATTTAATGCATGTATATAATGTATTTTGATCATATTTACCCCCATTACTCTTTTGTTGCCCTCCTCCACTCTATTTCCCTTCCTCCTCCCAAATAGTCCATCTTCTACTTTCATACCTTTTTCTTTTTAAATCTAGATCCCACATATGAGAGAAAACTACAACATTTGTCTTTTTGAATATGGCTTATTTTACCCAACATGATCTTCAGTTCTATCCATTTGCCTTCAAATGACATAATTTCACTCTTTTTATGGCCAAATAAAACTACATTATGTATATTTTATTTATCCATTCATCCATTGATGAACATCTAGGCTGACTTCATAACTTGGCTACTGTAAATAGTGCTGTAATAAACATGGGTATGCAGATATCTCTATTGTAGGCTGACTTTGATTCCTTCAGGTATATATATAGGAATGGTATAATAGGATCTTATGGTGGTTCTCCTTTTAGTTTTTTGAGAAAACTCCATATTTAGTTCCATTGTTGTTGCTGTTAGGTATTGAGTCGGGATCCCACTCATAGTGACCCTAGGTACAACAGGCAAAACACTATTGTCAGTGCTTCTCTGCTACTAATAGGGTTTTCAATGGAGGTTTAATTTTTGGGAGTGGGTTGCCAGGTCCTTCTCCCAAGCCTAAAGTACGTGGTGTTCCCAGGTGGTCTCCCATCCAAGTACTAATCAGGCCCAACCCTGCTTAGCTTCTGAGCTCTGATGGGATTGGACACCACAGTGGTATGGCTCCAAGTATTGATTTCCATAGTGTTAGACTAATTTACATTCACCAGGGTATAAGGATTCCATTTCCCCAGCATCCTTGCTAGGTGCTATGTATTTCATCTTCTCATCATTTCCAATACTATAAGTATATATTCTGCAAAGGCAAGTTTGTTTGTTTTAAACGTTTTTTTTTTTTTTTTTTTTTTTTACAAATTTGTCTATGCATGTATGTGTTATCACAATATTGACTTTGTGGGTATATATAAAAACATCAAAACTTCAATAAATGAAGAGTTGTCCCTTTTTTACTCTGTATTAGGGAACCATAAGATTTCCTGAGATCTCAGCTCTTTGGGAAGCTTCATATGTGGTGGCTCATAGTGGGCTTTGGACCTTAATTGTCCTAGTATTTGAGATGATTGCAGTCATAAAGCTGGGCCCACACAATTATCAACTGTGTTAGTCAGCTATTTGCCACTCTGACAAAATACCTGTGATAAAAAAAAATGAAAGGAGGAAAGACTTATTTCGGCTCCCATTTCAGGTGTTTCAGTCCATGGTTGGCTGGCTCCATTGCTTGGGCCTGAGGCAAGGCAAAACATCACGGTGATGGGAGCAGATGTGGCTGCTTACTTCATGGTGGCCAGGAAGAGAATTGCTGGGAACCCATTATACTTTTCTAGGGCACACCCTAGTGATCTATTTCTTCCAAATTAGCCTCACTTTCTAAATTTTCTACCACTTCCCAATAATGTCATCTGCTGGCAACAAAGCCGTTAGCACATAGCCTTCTGGGGACATTTCAGGTCCAAACCATAACATTGTGCCCATGGCCCCCAAATGCTCAAATCTACCTAAAATGCAACATTCATTTAGTCCATCTCCAAGCATTCCCTAAGCGTCAGTGGTTCCAGCATTGCTTAAAAGTCTAAGTCCAAAGTCTCCTCTGGGATGCAAGGCAAACTGTTAGTTGCAAGCTCTTGTGAAAATAAAAAATAAGTTATACACTCCCAAGATACAATGGCACAGAGTAACAATTCTCATCCCAGAAGGAAGGAATAAGAAAATACCAAGGAAGGATAAGACCAAAACCCAGGGGGGGGGGGCAAACGTTAAATTCTATAGATCCATGTCTAGCATCTGGTGCATGTGGGGGTGGAATTTGGGCCCCAAAGATCTTGTGTAGACTCACCTGTGTGGCTTTGTTAGCTGAAGCCCCCATGGCCTCTCTCATGGGCTACCTATACTCATTGCCTGTGGTTTTCCTCGCCAGATGTTCCATGTTTCTGATATCTCTATCTTCCTGGAGTCTCCATTGTTGCTTTAGCTTAATTCTTATAGCTTCATGCATCATCCTCTCAGGTAAAACTGCAAAGATTCTAGTCTTGCCTAGCCTCATAAGCCTTTGTTTGAAAACTGGGTGGAAGGCTCCATGACCTTACAACTCTCACATTCTGCATGTCTGGAAAGCTAGCATTACTTCATCAATGCTGTGATTTGCCACCATCTGGATCAGTAGCCTGGCCCACTTGGACCATGGCTACAGTTGTCTGTGAGTGCCTGGATGGCTGAAATAAATACTTGGGAAACAACTTCCTAGGAAGCCATTTACACGTAGGGTCTCTCAGAACTCTCTCCTCAAAGTGAACTCTTTCAGATGAGTTTATAACTTTAATACCCTGAGCCTGAGATGGGTGGGGTTCAGACAATTCCTGAGATGCCAGCAATAGATCTTTCCTGTTGTCCTGGTGCAAAGTTTATGCTTTTTCTTTAATAGTGGTAATCTTTTTAGCAACCACACATGTACTTCTTTTCTGGCCAAACTGCAAAGTTTTAAAGTCTTTCCACTTGCTTTTTGCTACCAATTGTCATTGTAAGTCTGACTGAAAGCAGCCAGCAATATCCATGGCACAGACTGAATGATAGGCTGTGTTGAAATTTCCTCCACTAGATTAATTAGTCTGTCACCTTTAAACTCAGCCTCTCACAAAGTTTCAGGGGATGGACAAAATATAGGCAAATTCTCTGCCAGAATGTAACACAAATGGTCTCTAGTTCAACTCCTAATAGAGTGCTCATTTCCATCTTTAGGTTTCAACCTGATCAGTGCAGTTTTTGCTGTCCACATTCCTATCAGCATTCTGGTCTTCTGAGCTCCCACTAGAATTGCCCAGCAAGCTCTCCTTACAATGCTCTACACTTTTTGTAGTCTATGTCTCCAAACATTTCCAAATTCCTCTCATAAACCAGTTCCAAAGGCTTATGAACCTCATTATCAGGTAGAATCACAGTAACGATGCAACTTCTTGGTGCTAATTTTTTATGTTGGCCAACTTTTTATCACTCTGAAAAAAATACCTGAAATAAATAAATTAACAAGAGGAAAGATTTATTTTGGCTCATTACATTAGATATTTCAGCTCACGGCTGCTGCCTCCATTAGTTTGGATCTGAGAAGGGACAGTACATCATGGTGGTTGGAGCATGAGGCAGAAGGGGCTCCCTCACATTATAGCAAGCAGGAAGCAGACAGTAGAGAGAGGAAGAGGCTGGGGACAAGATGTACCATTTGGAGTCATGCCTCTAGTAACCTATTTTTTCCAACCTCCTAAAGTTTCTACTGCCTGCAGCCATAGCCCTGTGGCATCCGATCCCATCAGGTCTCGGAAGCTAAGTAGGGTCAGGCCTGGTTAGTACCTGGATGGGAGACCGCCTGGGAACACCAGAAGCTGTAGGCTTGGGAGAAGGACCTGGCAACCCCCTCCCAAAAAATCAATCTGCCATTGAAAACCCTATGAACAGCAGAGAAGCACTGACAATAGTGTTTCCCCTGTTGGACAGAGGGTCGCTATGAGTCGGATACCGACTCGACGGCACCTAAAAACAACAACAACAAAGTTTCTACTGCCTCCCAATAATGTCCTGAGCTGGCAACCAAGCTTTAAGCACACAGCATTTGAGGAATATTTTAGATCTAAAGCAAAACAACAACCATGTTGTTGTTAGGTATTGTTCAGTCAGGTCTGACTAATAGCACCCTATATCCCACAGAAAAAAATGTTCCCTAACACTGTGGCATTCCCAGCACTATGTCAATGCTTCTCCATTATTCATAGGATTTTCTATGGGTGATTGTTTCAGGATTGCTCTGAGCTCTCTGAAGCCCTGGGTTTGATCCCTAGCACCACAAAAATGGGAGAAGGATGTGGCAGCCCACTACTGAAACAATCTTGAAACAGCAGCCATGGTCATATGCATGTATGCTTTTCACTTTTTGACCTATTTCCTTAGGAATATGGTTTGGGTGCTCATAACTATCACACCCATGCAACTGTCTTTAGTATACCTAAGTATGTATGCCTGCAAAACTATGTACATTATTGTTGCTTATTTTATTGTGTAAGTGGCCTATGAAGTGTTCTGTCATGCCTTTGTTTCTCAACTATTATTGTTGTTATTGTTGTTAAGTGCCATCAAGTCCGTGTCCAACTCATGGTGACCCTAAGTACAAACAGGTGAAACACTATGATCAGTGCTTCTCTGATATTCATAGGGTTTTCAATGGAGGTTGATTTTTGGGAGTGGGTTGCTGGGTCCTTCTCTCAAGCCTACGGTATCTGGTGTTCCTAGGTGGTCTCCCATCCAACTACTAACCAGGCCCGACCCTGCTTAGCTTCCAAAATCTGATGGGATCAGATGCCAGAGTGCTATGGCTGCAGGCTTCTCAACTATATGGGCTTTAAAAATATTAATTAAAAATTAAATTATTTTTTCCAGAATTATACTTTTAGGATTTTGATCATTTGAGGTCTTAGCTTTTAGACACTTTTCTTTTATGATTTTAGAGTTTAGGGATTTTGATTTTACAGGATCTCAACATTTGGGATTTTGTCTTTAGGGATTATGGCCCTAAACCAATTCATATATATAGTACACTAATGGATGAAATTGCTCTCAAAATGCTTTAAGGGAGTTTCCTGAACATTATTTTTCTTTCTCTGGCTGTAGTTGGGTTGTTTCCAGAGCAATAAAAAGGAATAGTGCTAGTTTAACAGTCACATAGGTGATTCTGTTTGGACAAGATTTGTCTAGGTTTAGAAACACAGTTTCTATCCCTGGTACTTAGGAATCCAAGTCTGAGTGGAAGTCTATCAAAATCTTTCTGCTATTGTTAATGTTTTCAAGCTGCCCCTGAATTTTTTTCTGAAAACAAAATACTCCAGCTTGTAAGAGGAGTGAGGTAAACCCCAGGGACAAAGGCTAATGGGACAGCCTGCAGAAATATGGGCCACTTCTCAATGTTTTAGATAGAGGTAGATGAATCCACAGCCAACAGAGATGCTGCAATGGAGTAAGGGACAAGGAGGTCTCATTCTACTTGGGACCAACCACAATGGATCTGAACTTTGGCCAGGGGATATGCAATCTTGTGTCACTGCCTTTGATCTCCCAAAGTCTATTGGCTTCACAGTTTGGAGTTTGTATAACACATGATTGAGTGTTTATGTTATCAAATTATCATCAACATAGTTCTGTTTTTAAAACTTCAGATTATGGAATATTTTTTAAAGAGTGCTCACTGGAGGTGGAATAAAATCCAAACTCACACCATGACCTGAGACTTCATATGATCTGATTCCTGCCCACCTACTAAAGCTCCATTTCTATCATTTCTCTTCCATTCTTACTATGCTGTTGTCCTACCACACTAGCCTCCTTTATGTTCCTCAAATAAGCCAAGTCCACTCTCATTCAGGGTCTCTGTTGTTGCTATTAACGCCATCTGGAACACTTTTCAGGTAAGTCTTTGCATAATTATCTTCTTATTCTACTGTGCACATTATTTTTGAACCAGCCAGCAACTTCACTGGCTTTTTCAGGCAAATCTAGCTCTAATTCATAAAAAGTTCCTATAATTACATTAACTGGAAGTAATGCCAATGCAGACGAATGAGGAATTTTAAGTCTGAATTTTTGTCATTGTATCACATGGCCAATTTGTTTATTTGATTTTGATTTTCTATCCCTTTTATAGAGGTTGAGGTTTTGCTCAGTCAGTAGAGTGCTGCTCTACATTTTTGGAGGACCTGGGTTCAATCCCCAGCACTGCAAAAAATGGGAGAAGGATGTAGCAGTCCACTCCCATAAACAATCCCTAAACAATCAGCCATTGAAAATCCCATGAGGGTCACTATGAGTTGGACTCTACTTGAGGGCACCTAACGACAACATCCATTTTAGGCAGCCTTCTCCCCCTGCCATGGGAATTATGGCTTAGGGATTTTGGCTTTCAGAATTTTCTCATCTGGGATTTAATCTTCCAGCATTGTGATTTTGGGGATTTTAATTTTTAGGGCTTTCATACTTTATGGATTTTGATCATTAGGAGCTCAACAAGTAGAATTATGGCATTTGGGGGTTGTTATATCTTTGGGGATAATGGTTGGCATCCATATGAGTCATGTATGGGACAACAGGTCTTCAGGAGCTAAAGGGAAAATTGGGGGTAGCTTGGCCTCATTGTTACAGACAAATGTTGAAGGAGCTCACTCACTGTTTCTGATATTTATTGAGCACTTACTATATACTAGGATCCATGCTAAACACTGGGAATTCAATGGTGAACAAGCTAAACTTCCTGCCTTCTAGGAGGTTTTTCTAACACCACCACCACTACTGAATATTTACCTAGAATTTCTTGTATTCCAGTCCTGCTACTAAGTCCATTAACTCATTCAATGGGGGAGCTAGACAATAAAGACTATATGAAAATATGAAACAAGTTGTAATAATTTCTATAAAGAAAAGGCAAAGCAGGGTGGAATTGAGAGATTAATAGCAGCCAGAAGATTTTTATGTCCTAATCCTCAGAACCTGTGAATATGTTATTTTTGTAGCAAAAGGGATTTTGCAGATGTAAATAATTTAAGGGTTACCTGTTGTTGTTAGCTGCCATCGGATTGATTGGACTCATAGCGACCCTTATAGGGTTTTCGGTGGCTGATTGTTTTGGGATTGCTTCAGGAATGGTTGGCCACATCCTTCTCACTTTTTTTTTTTTTTTTTTTTTTTTTTTTTTGTGGTGCTGGGGATCAAATCCAAGTCCACAGAGAGTGAAGAGCAGCACTCTACCAACTGGAATCAAAGTCATGAGAGGAGATATAAGGATGAAAGCAGAGGAGAGAAGATGCTAAACTTCTGGTTTGGAGGATGAAAGAAGGGGTCAGGAGCCAAGAAGTACAGGTGATCTCTAGGTGTAAGAGACAGGAATGAAATTCTCCCCTAGAAGAAATGCAGGTCTGCAAACACCTTAATTTTCATTTGGTGAAACTGATTTGGGATTTCTGATCTTCAGGAATGTAACATTTGTTTTGTTTTAAGCTATTGGGCTTGTGGTAATTCCTTACAATAGCAGTAGGAAACTAATACACAGTGTTACAGGATGGTGGATTATGGAGAACACTCAGGAATGGCCTCTTGGGGAAGTGACCCTTAATGAAAAAAGTGATCAATGTAGGCAAGTCATCTGGTTGACTGGGGAGGGGAGCATCCCAGCCAGAGAGAAGAGCAAGGGACTATGTTTAGTATGCCTGAGGACTAGTAAAGGAAAAAGTGTTAGTAGATATCTCGGAGAAGTAGTCAGGGGTCAGATTATGGAGAACCTTGTAGCCTTGCTAAGCATTTCAATAGTATTCCAAGAGTGATGGGAAGTCACTGGAAATTTATGAGCAGATAATGAAATGCTTTGTCACTTTTAAGGAACAATGCAACTGCTAGGTTGAAAATGGGGTCTGGGTGGAAGTGGCAGTACATGGGGAGGGGAGAGCCAAGAGACTGTAGGTGTCCACCGGAGAGGTCCTGGAAGCAGAGGGGAGGATGCAAACAGACTGGAGGGAGCAAATTTTGAGGATGGAATAGACAAGATTTGCTATTGGGTGGGATGTGAAGCATGAGACAAAGAAGACAAGGATGCTATCAAGGATTTTAATGACAATATTTGTTGATTTGAAACATTCTGGGAGGACTGTTTGTGACGGAAAATCACGAGTTTGGTTTTAAATGTGTCTCAGATGCCTTTTGGACAGCAAAACAATGGTGTTAGGTAGGCAGCTGGACATAATACCTGTGGTTCAGGAAGGTGATAGGGGCTGATGACATCACCTGCGGAGCCCTGGACAGCATATACAGCACAGGACTGGAGTGTGGGTATAGATTCCAAGGACAGAGCCTGGGGAATGGCAATCTTTAGAGCCCTGGAAGAGAACAGCTCATCAAAGGGAAAGGATATAGCTTATACCTTACTTCCATCTTCAAGGAAATTCAAAGCCCATGCTTTTGACTACTGGCCTGACTCAAGCTTGCAAAATGGCAATTTGGCCCTTTGCAAAGGTCCCCAAAGTAGCCATCGCCTGGCCTATTTGCCCTGCATCTTACTGAGCTTTTAAAATGCCAATGAGCTCTAACCATGTGGATTGCCTGACAGCTGTGAATACAAGATGCTGTCTCCATAATTGCAACTCAGCCTGTGAAGAGCACCATCCTTTTCCCACCCACGACTGCTGAGCTAGCCACCTGAAGCCTGAATGGTGCTTAGCAGCAGCTGCACTTCTGCTCCAAGGAACAGCTCGCTGCAATCAGATCAAACTGAAGCTCTTTGCTTGCCCTGGAAGCCTGGGTATTTGTTTTCAGAGCATTCAACAGTAAAAATCCCAGCTTAACTGGTACACAGGGACCTTATGTTTGAAATGGATTTATCCAGGACACCAAACAGCCTGAGTAAGAGAGCCTGGAAAAACTCCTCCACAGTTCGCTCTTCCATTTGATTTGCAGGATGACCATGAGGACAATGAGAAGTGGCTGCCTGTGGAATCCTTTGGGCACTGGCAGCACATGACACCTGGATTCATGACCCTATGAGTTTAACTTCCTCTTTAACTCTTGACTTCTTCTTAGAATTATAATGACTTTACAAAAAGCCTCCTGCTTTATCTCCTGCTCTGCTCCTGCACTGGGGACTCACTCTCTTCATGCCTGCTTCTGCATCACAAATTGTCAGCTCTCTGTGCTGTTACACTTCTTAGCAATCATTCTCAGCCTTGGCTATATACTGGAATCACCTGGGGAAATTAAAAAATTCCTGAAGTCTGGGACTCCCCCTACCCTCAAGAGTCCTACTTAATTGTCTGCAAGTGTGGCCTGGACAGCCAGCCTTCATAAGGCTCCCCAGGTAACTTTAGTATGCAGCCATCATCGAGAACAATTGGCTTTCAAACTCTGTGCTTTCTAAATTAACAGGTAGTTCCAAGAAACCCATGTCTCAGGAGAGTTAAGGATGAACATCCTTGGACTCTCCTCATTTTCCAGGTGGCACTGCTTCACAGAGGTAGCCTTTTGGAGAATGAGAGCTGTTGCTTGCAATTTCCAGGAAAACCACATCCAGGAAAGACCGAGACTGCAGAAGAGGCATCTTGGGGAAGGTAGGACCTAAATATTTAACAGCACGGAGGCACTTCCCTTAATACTAGCTTTGCCAGATGTAAATTTGTCTAGGCCCACCAAAGGTTTGGGGAGGTGAGCTCCCATTTTATCCCAGCTGTTTAAAGATCAGCTCTCAAGGTGTGCACCTCGGCTCTCCAGCAGAGACCCTTGGAAAGGAGGTGACCAGGCAAAATTTCCATGTATGCATGCAACTCAAAATGTGCTCCTTGAACAGCAGCTTCCTGTCACCTAGTAGCTGCCTGGAAATGCCCTCTTTTGGCCCTTTTCCAAGCCTATTCAATAAGAATCTGCATTTTAACAAGATGACCAGCCAAAGTTTGAGCAGGGCAGGATTACTTGACTCAGGGTAATGCCATGCGCTAAGTCCTACTGAGGAGTACAGGGAGCCAGTTTTTCCTTCGCGTGGAGAGAGGTGGAGACCTACGCTGGAGGCAAGGTACCGGACCAGGTCTGCGGCGGCCCCGCCCGCCCTGCCTCCCCGCAGGGCCTCTGAGGGACACCGGGTTGCTGTGGCAGCACGGGACGCGGCCAGAGCTCGGGCTGCTGCAGCCTCCTGCACCTTCCTGAAAAGCCTCCCCCAATCAGGCGCAGGCCTAGGCGGCGGCCCCGCCATGCCCCGGGGGAGACACAGGAGCCGGGTGAGCGCCCTGGAGGGCGGCTTGGAGGAAGAGGCGCCCCCGGAGGTGGCCGTGTTGCCCAAAGCACAGTTACAGTCCCCGCAGCAGACGGAGGCGGCGGCCGAGCAGGTTCTGCTTCGGGGCATCTTCGAGATCGGGAGGGGCAGCTGCGACGTGGTGCTGAGCGAGCGGGCCCTGAGGTGGCGGCCCATTCAGCCCGAGCGCCCGCCGGGTGAGTGGCTGTCCCCGCGCCCGCGCCTCCCCGCGCCGCCTCCCGCTCTTTCGCCGCGGGATCCCGCCCAGGCGCTTCCGCGCTGCCGCCTCTCCCCGCCGCCCTCCCCGGCTCTTCCTCTGCCCTGCAGGCTACCTCGTCTCCTTTCCATCTGGGAAAACCCGCGCCTCCCCTAAGGGTCCTCGGCCACCTGCCTCCTCCCACTGGCTTCTTGCCTCCGAGTGCATTCCCGCGACAGACGTCGCACTCAGCCTCTGGCCCGTCCCCAAAGGGAAATGTGAGCCCCTAAAGTGAGGTGATTTACAAACGCGGGCAGGTCACCAACTCCGCCCCACACCCCACCCTTTGCATGAATTTTAGTCCAACTTTCGCGGGTACGCGGATAGTATAAACCGTTCACAAAATATGCCTACCCGTGGGCTCTGAATCCAACTCTCACTTTGCTGACTTCTGATGATTTAACCCTAGTTCTTTGGGGTCCCTGGGTTTTTCCAGTCCTCACAATCCTGGTCACTGTCTAGCGTCAAGGTTTTTTCAGGCTCAGTCTAGAAATTTGATCTCTCATTTTGATTCTAGAACATTAAACTACTATTTTATGGTTTACTTGAATTTGCTTCTTAAAACTTTTAGTTAGAAAGTACTATGGTGCTGCAGTTTACAATAAAAATATTTCAAGTTAATCTAGAGATGACTCAGTGGAGAACTTTGGGATGTGGCACACACAGCTTGTTTTAGCTCAACACAAATTTACTAAATTAAAAGCAAACACCTCCTGTTGAAAAACGAGGCACAGTATGCCATTATGTGTGTTATAAAATAGAAAAAAAATCACTGTTTTATAGTTTCTTGTTCAAAGGTCTAACAAAATGAAACCATATAGTCAGGGGCCCAGAATTGGTTATGACTGTGAATTTTGGCAGTGCAACCTATGAAATACTGCTCACCTAACTAAAACTGCTTTTGACTTTAATTAAAATGTTTTCAGGTGCTCTGAAAACCCAAGGTGAACTGTTTTCTTGAACGTCTGAAGTTACAACCTGGCAGGATGGACATAGAATTATTCTGTTAGTCTTCAAGTCAGCTTGATATAGAAGTTTATAATTAGAGTTTAGCACAGAGAGCCGATTTTAACTACAATGAGGCTGAAATATGGAACTAAAACAAGACATTGTGCAATGAGAGACCACACAAATCAATGTTACAGAGCTGGTATACCCAGAAAAGCAAATAACGACATGTAAAAAGAAATGCAGTTTTATATTGAGTGGTAACTGAGGGAGGAAAAATAAGTTTAATTAGCGCTTCTGGTAATGGAATTTTAGAAGACATCTTGAGAGGCTTATAATTGTAAAGTTTGCAAGTGCTGACTTTTTAAATTTTTCCCTAAACTCCTTTGGTTTTCTCTTCCTCTGTATGCACGTACTACTTCTTTGTGACTAACATCTGGTATTTAAACATAGGGCCTTTAAAATTGGACCCACAGAAACCTAGCACCTGAGTAAGTACTTCTATTTATAGATCAGACCAAGAGGAGTTTTACTAAGATAAAATGAGTGGGAAAAGCGAAGGAAGTAGTAAAAGATGATGTAGGTAAAAGAGATGGTCCCTGATATTGAATTAGCTTACATGTGAGTGATGGAAGTGAAATTGGGCTGGAGAATGGAGAAGGAACTACATCCAAACTACTATACTTGGGAGGACACAGGGTGGTAGAACAGGGTGAGGGAGACCATGTCTGTTGCTGGTTGGCAGGAAACTGGCTATCCTGGGAGAGTGGGATGAACAGTCAGGAGGTCACTGGGGATTATTAGGTCATACATCTGAGATGCTTGCAAGACCACCCAGTTTTAAACCTCACAGTGCCTTAGTTCTCACAGATGAACAAAATACCATGTGATCTTTCTGTAATTTTCCATCTTGAGTAATGAGTGAGCAAAGACACTAATGTATTTTATGAAGGCTATCACTGTTAAAATTACCCCTAATTGATAGTCTTGTTGGCATGGTGAAGAGCATAACCCTAGTGATTGTAGTTTTCTTTATTGGGTTCAAGGGTGACTTGGAATAATGGGTGTGTTACCCTTCCCCATGGAAGTGAGGCTTGTGATGAGAGCACACCATCACTTACTCTGCACCTTTTTCTTAACAGAAGCAATGTTTTAACTTGCTATATTAGAACTAGTTAAGATACTAACCTCATTAGCAGTTATTCCCTTAACAAATTAAATATTTTGGGACTTAGAGCTAAGACTCTTTGGTAGAAACTCTAAGATGTAACATGATTACCTGATACTTTTGCCTTCACAGAAAGTTTTTATTTTAGGAAAGACACATGACTTGAAGTAAAGACTGTTGCCAATCATTCATCAAATATGAAGTAACTAATACCTATTTTGTAAAGTAACATAAAGACCCATGAGATGGGGCTGTGCTTTTAAGAATTTCGGTGTGTTCATAGGCGGGTGATATCTATTCTTGACAGAGTTTCATCGTGGAGGATCAGTTTAAGTCTCTACTTCCAAAAAAAAAAAAGTTGCAAGGAAAAACACAGGAAAAAATAGATTTGAACAGAATTTCATAAGGGGTTAAACTGCTGTTAGTTTCCTAGGGTTGTAGTAACAAATCACTACAAACTTGGTGGCTTAAAACAGCAGAAACCTATTCTTTCCCAGTTCTGGAGGTCAGAATTCGAAATCAAAATGTTAGTAGTTGGGGCTGGGGTGCAGCTTAGTGGTGGGACACTGGCCTAGTATGTGTGAGGCCCTGGGTTTGATTGTCACCCATCTTCTGAAGGCTTAGGAGAGAATCCTGTCTTGCTCCTTCAGCTTTGGTGTCTCCTGCCATTCCTGGTCTTGTCTACACAACTCTGATTGTGTCTTGACCTGCCCTTCCCTTGTGTGTCTGTGTGTACCCTCCCTTTCTTCTAAGGACACTAGTCAATGGATTTAAGATCCACCCTAAATCCAGGGGGATCTCATCTTTAAATCTTAATTACATATGCAAATTTCCCAATATGGTCATATTTGAATTCCAGTTGGATCTGAATTTAGGAGGATAAAAGGGACAGTGTTCAACCTGCTAAACATATAAATGGGTATGGGAGAAAAACTGTAGGTTGAGGGAATAAAGGCAGAAAATTGATAGCCATTTTCTGTGAATGAGTGGCAGCATCTGTCAGAGTGTAGCAGGAGGATATTTCACAGGGAAATAGAGGCCTGAAGACAAAGGCAAGGAATTGGAGTTTTGCTGAGTAGAAAATTTGAAGTTTGTTCTAGTTTTTCTTTAATTATTTAAAACTGCTGTCTGGCTCCCAGTGTCTCTCTTTGTCCCAAATCCTGCCATAGGTAATGGTCTCATCAAGATCTCTACCAAAACTTGTGACTTTCTAGATCTCTTCTATTCTGGTGACTTTCGCCTTCACTTCATTTGCCTACATCCAGGGCCATAGCACTGTTGTTTCTCGTTGTTCCTCAAGGCCAACTCATCCTATTCCATCTTCTCAGCCTCTGGTGAGAAACTATCATCTTCTGAGTTTCAGCCTTTCTCTGTCAGCTCTCTTCAGTGTGAGATGGTCAGGTCTTGCCCATCCCCTGTCTTGATCCCCTAAGCTACTCTCTCTAGCAGCTACCCTGCCTCCTTTCTTACTTGCTCTTATAGACTCACAGAAAAATCGACTTACTCTCATTGCTTCCATTAATTAACCTCTGAATTATAACTCAACCAGACAAGATCTGGATTTGTTCATTCTCTCTGCTGAAAATGCATAGACAGAAGTTATCATCAGTTTTCTAGCCACCCGATCAAATGGGCAGATTCAAGGCCTTACCTCTTTGGATTTCTCCTTTATTTTACTTTGATGAAGGTCCCTTGAGTTCTGTGACACCAGAAACACCTAGTTTATCAGTCTCCCATGGGACTTCATTCTGTCTGCTTGTCAAATTCGGTCTTCCAGAGAGTCTGGTCTGTTGTCCTTTGACTTTGTGTTTCTCTGGGAAGTGTTGCTCACTTTTGTTCTCAACTACTAATGCCTACGTTGTGGAGTGCCACAAGTTTGGTATGTCTAAAGAGTAACTTTTCCTGCTCCTTAGATTAATTCTTGGTCTTACAGTCCATATCACAGTTACAGGACTCACTAGTTCCTCAGAGTAGCTGTCAGTATATTTTCCTTTTGAGATGTGTGTAGGTTGTAGTACAATTAGCTAGAACTAGAATTCCTTGTAACTTATGTTGCATGGATCACAGGATTGCATATTTAAGTGTTAAATACTATCTTAATATGTGGAGGACTATTTAGTAATCTATCTGGGATATGATTTAGGCTAGGATTCTGAAGATAACACCACCCTCACTCTCCCTTACTCACTGCTTTTATTAACCACCAACCCTACCTCCTCTGTTTACTAAGGATTGCACCAATCTACTTTTTCCAGCCAATCATGGCCACTACCCAGGCCTTTGTGATCTCTCACTTGGTCTAAACAAAGAGCACATTCATACTAGGGTGACTTTGGAAGAGTTTTTAAAAAGCTATCCAGTACTTCTCCCTTATCTGAGGTGTCACTTTCTGTGGTTTCTGTTACACATGAAAAGATCAAATGCAAAACACCAGAAATAAGTGATTCATAAGTGTTAAATTGTATGCTGTTTTGAGTACTGAGATGGACTCTTGTGCTGTCTTGCTCTACCTCATGTGGAACACAAATCTTCCCTATGTCCATCTTATTCTTATACCTGTGTGTATTACTTGCCTCCTAGTCACCTAGTAGCTCTCTTGGTCACTGGTCACAGTATAGGTTGACTATACTGACATTGCAGTACATGTAGATATGACTCAGAACCATCTGTACTTTCTGACATCCTTTGAAGGTCTTGGAATATACCCCCATGGATAAGGGAGGACTACCATATTTCTAAAGCTACAAGCAGGATAGTGAGGATAGTGAAGTACTCTTGGTACTAGTAATAGATGGCCAAGTGATACCATTCATAGGCCCTAAAGGGCAAAGTGATGGAGCAGGTGCCTAAGCTTGGATGTAGAAGACTGTACATGGAGGAGGTCACTAGACAGGAACTGTGGCCATTGCCTCAGCCTGGCTGATTTCCTAAACCAATCCTGCAGTGAGGAAAGTGGGGACTAAATTACCCAACTCACTTTTTTCTGGCCCATACTACAGTCCAAAGTCAACTAGAAGGTAAAGGGCAAGGAGACTGCTCGGTGTGGTCCATATAGCATTGTCTGCTAGGGCACAGGGCAGGTGGAGAAGGAGAAAATTGGATCTAAGTAGGCCAAAGGGAAGATGTCCGGAATGTCTGTTTCATTTCCTGTAGGCACCTTGAAGAGTGCCCAGCATTAAGCAATTGGCATTTGTTAATGAGTTGTATACAACTGACTTACTGGCTTCATGCAGTTCAATTTTGCCTATGGCATTGTTATTTGATTACTACCTTCCTACTTTGATTACTACCTTCCTACTTTATACCAACTCCTCATCACCTACAGGAGCTGTATTCTCCCTCACCTTTTAAGCATCACAACTCTTTTTAAAATATTAAGTGATCCTCAGTATATAACAGATGAAGGCAGAGGTCCTGGATTGAAGCAGACCCTGTCTGTCTTGGGTTTCTCCTTCTCCTAGTGGGAATATGATTGCTCTCTTGAAAACACTACTGCCTGCAGCTGTAGCCCTGTGGCATCCGATCCCGTCAGATCTCTGAAGCTAAGCAGGGTCGGGTCTGGTTAGTACCTGGATGGGAGACCGCCTGGGAACACCAGAAGCTGTAGGCTTGGGAGAAGGACCTGGCAACCCCCTCCCAAAAATCAATCTGCCATTGAAAACCCTATGAACAGCAGAGAAGCACTGACAATCGTGTTTCCCCTGTTGTACAGAGGGTCGCTATGAGTCGGATACCGA
>VMDO01009673.1:0-61636 GCA_007922755.1 Pedetes capensis
GTTCCAAGGCACATCTAATGCCCCACTTTTTACACAGCATCGTGGTGGGGTTTTGTCCATCCATTCCTGTGAAGGTAAAAGCTAAACACAAGCTGCTCTGTGGCCAGTAGTTTCTGCCACAAAGAAATTTCTGGGACTCAGGGCCACTAGGGAGGGGGTTCAATCCTCTAATAATGGCAGAGAAAGCTCCACCACGCTGATACTACATCCTGGTCCATGTTTGCTCTTGTGACCTTTGCCTGTCTCTATGGAGGACAGACTTGAAGTGCTTCTTCCCAGGAGCAGGCTGGAGCCATCAGTTATGTTGGTTGGCAGGTAAACTGGCTTCTTTAGACCACAAGCTTCTCAGGAATAGAGGCTGACGTTTCTTTTCTTTTTTTTCTTTCTTTCTTTTTTTTTTTTTGTTGTTGTTGTTTTCAGGACTAAGGGGTTGACCTCAGGGCCTTGGCATGTGCTAGGCAAACACTCTACCACCAAGCTGCACCCCAGCCCATTTTTTACTTTTTATTTTAAGAAAGGGTCTTGTTACATTGTACAGGCTGCCTCTGGCCTTGTACTTGTGATCCTCCTGCATCTGCCTCCCAAGTCACTGGGATTACAGGCGTGGACCATGGTACCTGCCTAGAGGCTGTGGTTTTTTTTAATCTCCATGTTACTGACCAGGCACACTGGTGTTGCCACACAGTGTTGTGATTGTTAGGTGCCCTTGGGTGAGTGTCTGACTCATAGTGACCCTATGTACAACACACAGAACACTATGGTCATCCTTTTCTGCTATTCATAGGGTTTTCAGTGGCTGATTGGTTTTTGGGAGTGGGTCAGCAGGTCCTTCTCTCAAGCCTACAGTATCTGGTGCTCCCAGGTGGTCTCCTATCCCAGTACTAACCAGGTTTGACCCTGCTTCGCTTCAGAGATCTGAGGGGATTGGATGCCACAGTGGTCCTGCTGCAGGTACCACACAATAGTGCTCAATAAAGATTGAGGAGCTGATGATGGGTAACAGACTCAGTTATCAGAGTCACCTCCAAATGTCTCCTTGGCTCTTGTTATAGGATTTTGTTGCTCACCAGGAATGGGAAAGAGTGTGAGATCAGAGTCCCAGTGCCTGGGTTAGAATCTCAGCTCTGTCCCTTCTTTGCTGCACGATTTGGGGCACAATGGTTAACCTTCCTCAGCCTTAGTTCCTCCATCTTCAAAGTCTGACTGATGCAAATGCTAACTGTACAACACTGTTGCTATGAAGGTTAAATGAGAGAACACATACCAAGCACTTTATACCACACAAGGCTGTAATCCCATAATTCAGGAAGGTTGTTAGTTCAAGGCCAGCCTGAGCTACATAGCAAAACCCGTCTCAAAACAAACAATAAACAAAAAGCACTTTGTTCAGGACCTGGTACAATATTATGATCATGAACATTATGACTACTAGTATTTTTATTATTATCTGTGCTTAATACAACATGGTGGGCTGGGATTTAGCTCAGTTGGTAGAGCACTGCACTGCAGTCTCTGAGGTCCCGAGTTCAATTCCCAGCACCACAAAAATGGGAGAAGGACCTGGCAATCCACTCCCAAGGCAATCCCGAAACAGTCAGCCATTGAAAACCCTATGAGGGTCGCTATGAGTTGGATACTGACTCGATGGCACCTAACAACAATAACAACAATACAACATGGTAGCTTTGTTCAGACACCCGTGTGTTTTGTATAACTCATGCTCACAAATCCCCAACAGGTCCCCAGATTCTGAGCAGAATGCTTTAGTCAGTAATAAATATTGTGGAATCTTAGTTTCTGGGATCCTTGCTTTTAAGCTCTGCTAACTCCTTTTGTGGCTGGGATTTAGCTCAGTGGGTAGAGCGCGGCGCTGCAGTCTCTGAGGTCCGGAGTTCAATTCCCAGCACCGCAAAAATGGGAGAAGGGCCTGACAATCCACTCCCAAGGCAATCCCAAAGCACTCAGCCATTGAAAACCCTATGAGGGTCGCTATGAGTCGGATACTGACTCGAGGGCACCTAACAACAACAACAACTCCTTTTGAGATGCTTGGTTTAGCTCAGTTGGTAGAGTGCTGTTCTGTGCTCTGTGAGCTCTGGGTTCAATCACCAGCACCACAAAAAATGGGAAAAGGACATGGCAGCCCACTTTTTTTTTTTTTTTGCGGTACTAGGGGTTGAACCCAGGGCCTGGCGCTTGCATGTTCTGCAAGTGCTGGACCACTGAGCTGCACCCTCAGCCCATTTTTTTTTTTTTTTTTACTTTTTGGGACAGGGTCTTGCTAAGTTACCCAGACTGCCTGTGATCTCGAACTTGCGATCCTCCTGCCTCCACCTCCCAAGCCGCTGGGATTATAGGCATGCGCCACTGCCGCTGGTGGCAGCCCACTCTGAAAACAACCCCCGAAATAATCAACCATTGAAAACCCTAGGAATAGCAGAGAAGCACTGACATAGTGCTGGGCATGGCACTGTATTGGGGAGTGTTTCCTTCTGTTGTATATAGGGTCGCTATGAGTCGGACTCTACTTAATGCACCTAACAACAACAACAACAACAACAACAACAACAACAACAACAACAATTCCTTTTGAGGTCTGGGACCTGGGGCTTGCAGGGTGTTGTTCTTTCTAACTCCCCTAACTGCAGTTTTTGTTGTTTGGAGGCAAAGTTGGCCTTGTACCTTCAGGGTATCTCTGGCCTTCTATGTACAATTAGGTACAGAGGGAGGGGAAAAATCAGAGTAGCAGGTAAGGGTCCTATGGCCAGCACTTTGAATCCTATGTGGCCAACCCTAGAAAAACACAGAAGTCAGGGGTCAGCCATTCTTGTCTGCAGGGGGACAGAGGAGCCTGGAGAGACAGGCTGACTCCTCAGTCATTGGGCTTAGGTTGGTGGGAGGAAGAATTTGAACTTGGCTCCTCATTGCTTTGCCAACACCCACGCTTTGGGTCTGAAGCACTCGTGACAGAATCCTTCAGCAGTCTGGAGCCTGTGTGGCTCTATAAACTGTTTATTAATTAACTTTTCATTAGAGATAAGTTCAAACATCCTGAAAAGAACAAAGAACAATATCCCGAACACCACTGTGCCTACCACCCACAATTAACAGATGCCAACAAGGTCTTGTTTGCTTCAGCTCTTTTAATTATAACGAAATAAAAAATTAACAGGCACATGGTTTTAAACATCATTTATGTGCTGGGGACTCCCAATGTGTGTTTCCAGCTGGGGCCTCACTCCTGAACCCATGTTTGGCTGCCACTCAGTTCCACGTAGAGGTCCCACAGCACCTGAAATTGACCACGTCCCCTCCGAATTCCTGCTCTCTCCTCAATGCCTACCTGCTGCACCAGCTGGCATGGCTGTCCCACAGCTGCCACCTGGTTGGAGCCACCATCATCTCCTTCCTTGATCCAGCACTGTTTCTTAGGCCTCTCCTTTTTGTTGTCCTTTTGACCTGCTCCACCTCTGTATTTGCCACACAAGGCACAGAGTGATCCTATTAAAAGTTTCATCATGTCACTATTCTGCTCTGAATCCTCCAGAAGCTTTCCAGTTCACTGAGTAAGCCACAAAGCTCTCCATCACTCCTGGCCAGCCCCTGTTACCTCTTTGCCTTTGTCTGTTAAGGACAAAGGCTCTCCATGGCCTCCCTTCTTTCCAGGCTCCTTGATTCCTCACTAGCTGTACTCCCCAGGCAGATTCAGCCCCATGGCCTTCGTATTTCCCTAAACAATTTCCCCCTAGATATTTGCTCAGCTTGCTCTTCCCGGTGCTCAAATGAGCTCTTCTCTAGCCACCTTATGTAAAATATTCTCCTCCCTTTTAACAATTCTTGTGTGCATTTTTGCTGTTTCTTCGTTATCACCATTAAACCTACTGTAGGTTTTGCTTATTTATCTTGCTGTTGTCTGATTCCTTCTCCAAAATGTGAGTTCCACATGGGCAGGGATTTTGATCTGTTTTTCTCCCTATTGCATATGTTGTCTAGAAAAGTAACTAGCATACAGTAAGTGCTCAATTCCTTCCTTCCTTCCTTTCTTTTCCTTCCTTCCTTCCTTTTTCTTTCTCTTTTCTTCTTCCTCCTCCTTTTTCTTTTCCTCCATCTTCTCCTCCTTTCTCTTCCTCCTTCCCCTCCTCCTCCTCCTCCTTCCTCCTCCTCTTCTTCTTCTCTCTCCCTCCCTCCCTTTCTCTCTTTCAGTCCTGGGTGGTTGAACTCAGGGCCTTGTGTACACTTTACAAGTGCTCCACCACTGAGTTGTACTCCCAGGCCCTTTTTTATCTTTTATCTTGGGACAGGGTCTTGCTAAGTTATATAGGCTGCCCTGGCCTCAAATTCACAATCCTCTTGCATCAGCCTTCTGTGGTGCTGGGATTACTGGCATGCACCACTGTGCCCAGCCGTAGGAGCTCAATTTCTTGAATTAATCCATCAAAGTCTCCTTTAAGCTCCTCCCCTCTCTCCTCTAAGGAAGCCAATTATAAAGCTCATGTGTATCCTTCCCATTTTGGTTTTTATATTTTTCTACAGTCTATGGTATTTATTTGTGTGCTTTTAAAAGTATACAAGTGGAGCAGGGCACGGTGGCGAATGCCTGTCATCCCAGTGACTCCGGAAGCTGAAGCAAGAAGATTGCAAGTTCAAGGCTAGAGGCAGCCTATACAACTTAGCAAGATCCTGTCTCAAGATAAAAAATAAATGTGCTGGGGGTGCAGCTTGGTGGTAGAGCATTTGCAAAGTATGTGCGAAGCCCTGGGTTTAACTCCCAAGTACCACGAAAAAAAAAATATACCTGAGTGGTCCCATAATGTGAATATTGTGCTACACTTGTTTTCTCTCTATTTTTATGGTTTGAGAGGCCTTCACACAGATCTATAACATCACATTGTATGGATATGCCATATTTTACTGATCTGTCCCCTGTTGGCAGACATTTAGGTGGTTCTATATGTTCTATATGTTCTCTGCCTGCAGCCATAGCACTGTGGCATCCGATCCTGTCAGGTCTTGGATGCTAAGGAGGGTCGGGCCTGGTTAGTACTTGGATGGGAGACTGCCTGGGAACACCAGATACTGTAGGCTTGGGAGATGGACCCACTCCCAAAGACCAATCAGCCACTGAAAACCCTATGAATAACAGAGAAACACTGACAATAGTGTTTCGACTGTTGTACACAGGGTTGCTAGGAGTTGGATACCGACTCGATGGCACAGAACAACAACATGTTCTCTATAATGAAAACGCTGCAGAGAAAATCTCCACTCATGTCATGCGGATGAGAGTACACCGTTCACTTCTCCCGAGAAGGAGGATAACTAGGTTGCAGCAGCAGTTGCTCTCCAAAGGTCCTACACCAGTTTACAGTCCCTCTAGCAATTTCTGAGCTTCCTCACTTCCCCACCCCCATCCAATGTTTCCTATACCCAGACTTTGAAATATTTGCCCATCTGATGATCATAAAGAAATGCACGGGTATCTCACTGAGTATAATTTGCTTGTCTCTGCTCCCAGCTTCATCAGCCGTTAGTGGCCAAAGAGCCACGATCCAGTCTTCCTTACTTTGAGCATGTGTCATGAGCGGTTCACCCCTTTCAAGAAAGGGCACAGTGAAGACCATGGCCTGCTGTCTCTCAGACTTGGTTCCCATCCCACACTTCCGTTTGTTTGCTGTAGAACCTCAGGCAAGTTCCCTTATCTCTACTGTGAAGTGAGTCTACTCAGACAGGAAACAAGAAGCAGACAATTAGGGCAGCAAGGCTGAGTGCTTGAAAGGAGGTAGATAAGCAGTCCTGAGTCTGGCGGTAGGGTAAGGCAGCTTGATATGGAGCTGGAGACATCTAGAATTCAATCCCAGGGCTTTAGCCAGTCACATTCCTGCTCCAGACAACAGACTGTCATCTTTAAAAGGTTGGCGGGAATAAGTGGAAAGAGCAGGACCGGAGATTCTAAGGCAGAAAGCTCGAGGGAGAGACAGGAACCCATGGAGAAGATAAGGACCAATTCCTTCCTTATTGCAAGATTGTCCACAGCCAGTCCTGGGACACGATGCCGAGAACCCCACACAGGGGGAAGGGAGACTGTGTGAGGGGACCCAGGGCAGCATCCCCACCCCTCCCCAACCCAGCCCGCCATGTACTATTTACTCCTCCTCTGTTGGGCTCCCAAGGTGGCTTCCCCCTCTAAATCCAAGTTCCCAGCTGGAGGGTTCTTCACATTTCCTTTAAATATATTCATTTTTCTAGAGATCTGTTCCCTCTCTAAGCTAACTGTGTGTGTGTGTGTGGCAGAGGGTGCAGGGTGGGGAAGGCAAGGCATGTCCATAAATACTTGCATGTCTGTTCATTGTATACATCTCTGGTTGGTTTTTTGTTTTGTTTGTTTGTTAAAGACAGAGTTTTACTATGCAGCCCAGGAACTCAATAGGTGGCCCAGGCTGGCCTCAACTTCTCCATCCTCCTCCCTTGGTCTCCTGAACACAGGCATCACAGATGGGCGCCACCGTGCCCGGGTGTTTGGCTTGGTGTGAGTGTGTCTGTGTTTGTGAATGCCTGTTTGTGTGGGTGTGCTTGCATGTGCTGTATCTGTGATTTTGTATACCTGTCTCTGTCTCTAGTTGTGTATGAAAGAGACAGAAAGTGAGAGAAGCAGAGAGACAGACTTGGAGCCTCAGAAAGATGTGTGAGCCAGGGAGGAAAAGCTGTTCTCTCTCCCCAACCAAAACACATCCGAGCCCAAATGCACACACAATCCTGCTTCTCTCACCCCCCAGTTCCACTCAAGGAGCCCTCATGAGGAACCTCACGGCCCCCAAGGAGCACGTGTGGAGTGCAGAAACCAGGCCAAGGTTAATTAGCAGCCACCTTGCGTGGGGCCCTGTGCACCTGTGCGCCGGGCAAGCTTCCCATGCTCTCCGGGACGCGTGCTCTGGTTAATTACATGGGGCTCAGCTCCACAGCTATAATTCAGTACCCACTGGGCAAGTGAAACCCTCCGCTTTGCACACGGCCCTGAGGAAGGATGAGTAAGACCAAAGACAATTATCCACACTCGTTGCCCCCAGCAGCCAAGTGGCTGGTTCAGGTTGGCTGGCAGCCCAGACCAGAGCTCCCTAGAGGAGAAGGAGCAACTACCATTCTCTCCTCCTTCCTCCCTCTCTGTCCTTTGGTCTTTTCCTCCTTCCATTGTCTTTAATCAGTCATTCAGCAAACGTGCTTCAGGGCCTACTGTGTGCCAGGCTCTGGATGGCCAAGTGACCTAGACATGGAGCTGTGGTCTTCAGGAGGGGTAGGTGACAAGGAAGCTCCTAGCTATTTGCAAAGGAGAAAGTAAGCGGTCTCCATAGGGCACAGGAGGGCAGGGTGGCACTTAAATAACCTGAGAGGGAGCCCCGAGTCACATGTTCTGCCTCACTTGCCTCACTCTGGTCTTGGGCCTTCCTTTGTCCTCGTCTAGATAATAATCTCTACAATGTGTCTGTCAGCTTGCTGTGCTCTGGGGGCTTGCGCGTTGCTGGGATGCCGAAAGCTATGTCACTGGTATTTCAGATACCAGCAGGGCCACACATGGTGGGCAGGTTTCACCTTCCAGACTAATACAGACTAGGGAGAAGGACCCAGAAGCCCACTCCCAAAACAATTAGGCATTGAAAACCCTACGAATAGCAGAGAAGCCCTGTCAAATATAGCGCCAGAAAGTGATCCCCCTACCCCAGGCTGGAAGGCATTCAAGGAATAACTGGGAAAGAGTTGCCTCCTCAAAGTAGAGTCAACCTTAAGAATGGAGTAAAGCTGCTGGGACCTCCTTTTGCTGATGTGGCACGACTCAAAACGAGAAGAAAAACAGTGACTGCAACATTGGGCTCAAACATAAAAAGATCGTGTGTGTTGCAGTGTTGGGTAGTGCTTCGTTCTGTTGTACACAGGGTCGCTATGAATCAGATCCAACTTGATGGCACCCAACAACAAAAAAGGCAATAATCTCGAGGTTCTTCATGGAACTTGGGCTGGACTGGAGGTCTTCAAATTGCAGATGCTCAGAGCTCTGGGAGTTCATACAGTGTAGCGGATGGGCTGCTGCAGGTGGGATGTTGGGTCCCTTGCATGTTCCCTGTTTAAACAGGCAGCTCCCTTTCAAAACACCTGTGTTATCCCAGGCATCCCACCTCTACCCCCTCACACACGTACAATTTTTTTGAAGAGTGGTAGATGGTGTTAGAACTAGAACTGGTTAGAAAATTGCTGAATACAAGCCTTGCCTAGCAAGGCTGGTAGACTTGCCCAAGACCACCTGGGGAACTCAAGGCAGAACGGCACCTGCAGCCCCAGGTGATAGAGCTCGCCGCCTAATGTGCTTTCTTGTTTTGTCTTTTCTAAAAAAATTTTTTTTTATTCTCAACTATTTTTAAAACAAAGAAGAAAAGTGAATTAAATATGAAAGCTTCTGGCATTATCAAATATTAACATCAAGTTCTATCCATTTTATTTTATTTTATTTTTTGGCAGTACTGAACCCAGGGCCTCACACATGCTTGGCAAGTGCCCTACCAATGAGCTGCACCCCAGCCCCTTTTTTGTATTTTTTTAAATTTTGGGATAGGGTCTTGCTAAATTGCACAGGCTGCCTGTAGCCTCGAACTCATGATCCTCCTGCCTTCTCAGTCACTGGGATTATAGGCAGGCGCCACCACACCCATCATTTCAGTTTTTTAAAGGAACAAAGCAATCAAAGAGAGTGGGACGCTCTGGGTAATCTTCCCTGATCTCATGATACCCCACCAAACCAGGGAACCAATTCCACAAATTAAATGTTTGTCATGTCTACACATGTTTTTCAACTTTTACGACATAGGTACCTAGCCATAAAAATTACACAATCTTGCTTTACAGGTTTATAAATCTTATATAAAATGGCATCCTTTGCTAGATAGATTTTTACAATGTTTTTTTGCTATTTTTGCTCAGCATTTTCAAGTTTTACGATTTTCAACTGCTTTTATAGTACAATACCATATGTCACAGTTTATTCTTTTCCCTGTTGAGGGACATTTAGATGTTTCTACCTTTTTTTTTTCTTTCTTTTTTTTTTGTGGTACTGGGGGTTGAATCCAGGGCCTTGTGCTTCCATGCTCTGCAAGTGCTGGACCACTGAGCTGCACCCACAGCCCATTTTTTTTTTTACTTTTTGAGACAGGGTCTCACTAAGTTACACAGACTGCCTCTGGTCTCAAACTTGCAATCCTCCTGCCTTGGCCTCCCAAGCCACTGGGATTACAGGCTTGCGCTACCGTGCCCGCTCCTGATGTTTCTACATTTTCAATATCATGAACATTTGCGATACCTGTCCACCTAGGCGTGTTTCCTTATGTGAAATGTGTCGGAGTCTCTAGAAGGTAGGCTTAGGAGCAGCCTGGCTACTTAGAAGGGAGCATGTTTATTCTACTTTTCTAGATATTCCCGGATGGCTCATTGCAGAGGCTCACACTCCCACGAACAAGGTAGTCAAGTACCTATTTCTCCACGTCCTGGTTGACACTTGGTATTGTCAGGTTTTTACTTTTTTTTTTTTTTTTTTTCAATTAAACTGTGTGCTAGCTGTTGGGCTACCCTTCTTGACAGGACCTTTATAACACTTCTGATAGGAAATGGCGATTCTTCGGCTGTTGATCTGCTGATTACTACTGACGCTATGGGCGTGATCGTAAGATTGGAAGCCATTCAGGCCCCTTGGCCCAGTCCTCTTTCTAACCCGCGGCATTCCAGGATTGCTCACTGGGACACGGCACTGACCAGCCTCCCTTGGGACCAGTTTATACCCTTTTCTCAGATAGGCTGCTTGCCTTTGTCTCCCCACATTCTCGGTTTTTAAGAACTTCCTAGTTTAGGAAGCTCAAAAATGGCCTTGAGAACTGAAGAGATGAATATCCTGCTATTTCCCCAGGAAGGTCACTCAAAGTGGGCAGGGAGTTGGTGGGGAATGGAGTCTGGAGCAGTAGCCTCCGCTGTCAAGTTCTTTGCAAGCAGTCCCTATACCCAAGGGGAATGACCAAGCAGGCAAGGTGCATGCTGGCTCCTGGCCTTTGCCCTCCATCACTCAGAACCCCTTCCTGTGGTGATCCTTTCACAGCAAGAAGTTCTGAACTTGCTCTGTTATGCCTCTCGTGAAACTTGAAGGACAGATGCAGAATAACTCATGGGATCAACATATCCTAGAATTCCCGGGGAGGGGGCTGGGTTTAGCTCAGTTGGTAGAGTGCTCCTCTGTGCTCTCCGAGGCCCTGGTTTGATCCCCTGCACGGCAAAAATGGGAGAAGGACCTGGCAGCCCACTCCTGTAAACAATCCTGAAATAATCTGCCATTGAAAACCCTCTGAACAGCAAAGAAACACTGACATAGTGCTGGGCATGGCACAATGTCAGGGAGTGCTTCGCTGTGTTGTATGTAGGGCTGTTATCAGTTGGACCCCTGACTTGATGGCACCTAACAACCTCAACAAGACTTCCAGGGTTGGAAGGGCAGTGATGACATCCCAACCTTCTCCCCATCCCAAACCCACGTACAGATTGGGAGCCAGAGGTCCAGAGAAGGGGAGCGGCTGGCTATCATCTTCTCCCAGCATGAAATCAGCTGAGTGGGGTGATGATTTGGGGAGGCAAACCTCCAGGTGCTTTGGAAATCTCTTAGGAAACTATGGGGGGTATGTGCAGAACTACCTACCGGGATTAGGCAACCCGAGCACCCCACATGGTGCCACACACCTCTCCCAGGGGTACAAAGAAGAGGGTTTTGTGGAGTAATTGGGGAGCCAAGGCATGTGGGACCTACCAGCAAACATTGAATAACCAGCCTTGAGCTCAGAAGGTGAAATGGACCGAAGACCCTCATGCACATCTCCGTGTCTGTCTCTCCTCTCGCTCTCTACCCCTTCGTTTTGTCCTCCCACTTCTTCCCCCTTCTCCTCCTCCCTCTCCCTCCTTCCCCCCTTATATCTCACCTCTTGTTTCCCCTCATTTCTTCTTTTCTCTCTCCTAGTACAAGAACCCCAGCCTGGGACCCAGAGCATCTGAGTTCTCTATGCTCAGTCACAGCTCCGCTTCTCTGCCTCAGTTTCCCTTTAATGATGAGGAAGCATCAAGAATTGGATGACTGCTTAGGCCCCTCCTGGCTCTGGTCCTGCTGCCAGTAAGGACATACTTATCTGGCGGATGCCTGTCATTGGACTTCCAGAGGGGCAACCCCTCAGCCAATGTCCCCCCAAAGCGGTTCACATCTAAAGCACTGGGATCAGATGCATTCACTGCCCATAGGAGGCACGTTTTGGCTGTGGCTTTCACCAAAGACACAGGGGTGGTTTAGGCAGCTCAGACCCTGCATCTCCTGCAGCATCTTCCCCTCCTCATGGGTTTGCTAGATCACCAATGACAATATTCTCACCAATTCTAAACCCTCTGGGGCTTCAGAGGTCTATCGGAACAACCTGTACGTTGAGAGCCCAAGGCTAAAGCCATGGAGCCATTCCCCACCTCTCAAGGATTTCACTAATAACCCAACGCCTTTGGGCACTGGTTATTTGTTGATTTCCCCAGTACAAATAGATGGTTCTCCATAAATAATCATCCTCAATTAATGATGGGGAAAAAAAAAAAAAAACCCAAAGATGACAGTTGGGTGGTTGTATAGGCAGAGAATAATTGTCGGCTATATCCATTTCCTGCATTGTAAAGGTGTAGAAGACAGAGCTTGTTGCCTGTTCAGCGCCTGCGGCGTTACTGACCCAATGTCTTCACACAGGTTGGGGCTTGGAAGGAAGGCCAGCATGAGAACAAGAAAGGGGGCTGGGTCAGCCCTGGCTGGCACAGGTGGATCCGGGTCTGAGTGAGCCCCAGCTGGATGCGGATTTCTGCTGCCACTACTTTGATTCAGTCTCTCTCTCTATGGCCTTGGGGAGGCCACCTGACCTCAGTTTCCCTGCCAATAAAATGGGGATAATAATACATCCCTCTCAGAGTGCTTCTGAAGAATAATTAGCCAGTTCTTGCAGGGCACTTTGAAGAAAATTACCATGAGGATGTTCTGCTGGCTCTGAAATTTTCCTTGGTGCAGATATCAAACAGAAGATGGCAATGCTTGGACCCTGGCACTCCCAAGCCCAACCATTTTCCCCAGTTCAGTTGGAAGAGACGAGGAGGAGGAGCTGTGATCCCAGCCTGGGCCTGCCTAGGATATGAAAGACACAACCCCGCCTTTGATGCCTGCCTGCAACGCTTGTTAATTTTAATAGGAAGCGAGCAGGGGTGGGATGGCTCTGCCTGGCAGAAGAAAACAGGTTGAGACCGAAGCGGGTTAGTGCCATCAGGCTTTGAAGTCCTTGGCCCTGGTGCTGGAGTCATAGAACAACTCCTACATTTCAGCAGGGTGGGATGCAGGGAGCTGGGGAAACTGAGGACTCGAGGTTCCTGGGTTTCCAGTGCAGGAGCCACCTTAGAACCAATGATCTCCCAAGCTGGGGAATTTCCAGGGAAAATCCTGAATGGGGATCTCAAACTGAACTGCATTCATTGAGAGGCTAAGTAGTTAATACGGGAGAGTGGAGTAGGGCTGGGGGTGTAGCTCAGCAGGACAGCATGTGCTTAGCATGTGGCCTTGCCTGCAATCCCTAGTACCACTCCTGCCCCTCAAAAAGGAAAAGAGTAGAGTGGGCCGATTGTTTATAATAGGGAGTGGTGGGGCCTGTGGCAAACGAAGCTTTACTTGGCGATTGGAATTTAGGAACATGGGTCAAATATTGCCAGCTCTTCTGATTTGATAGGGAAGTTGAAAATTTGGCCTAGTGTGGTGGCATACACCTGCAATCCCATCACTAGGGAAGATGAGGAAGGAGGATATGAGGTTGAGGCCAGCCTAGGTGACACAGGGAGACCCCATCTCAGAGAGAGAAAGAGAGAGAGAGAGAAATTGAAAATTTGGATTTTGTGTATATGTGTAAATTATAATTTTAAACAGTGATTACAGTTACTTATTTATTATTTTTAAATACTCTTCTCATGAACAAACACATGCATAGGCCTCAGCAGCGTACGGGGCGCTATTTTGTGTGCTCTGCCTTAGAAACCCAGGTAGAGTCTGTGGTTGTTGTTAGATGCCGTCAGGTCAGGTCCGACTCATAGCGACCCTATGTACAGCAGAACGAAACACTCCCTGACTCTGTGCCAAGCACACGATCTTATTTATGGTTAAGCCCATTGTTGTAGTCACTGTGTCAACCATTTAGTTGAGGGTCTTCCTTTTTTTCATTGACCTGCCACTCTCCCAGACATGATGTTCTTCTCTAGGAACTAGGCACCCCTGTCCAAGTATGTCAGACACAGCCTAGCCATCCTTGCTTCCAAGGAACATTCTGGTTGCACTTGTTCTAGGACAGATCTGTTGGTTCTTTTGGCGGTCCATGGTATATTCAATATTCATCTCCACCACCATAATTCAAAAGCATCAATTCTTCTCTACGTTTCTTAAAAAATCATCTTGGCCTTTGGTTAGCATTTTCTAGAGACTTCAGACTGATCCTCGGCCTTGGAATCATTCAAGAAGAGCTTTATAAAAATACAAGTGTTGGCCGGGCGTGGTGGCGCATGCCTGTAATCCCAGCAGCTTGGGAGGCGGAGGCAGGAGGATCGCAAGTTCGAGACCAGAGGCAGTCTGCGTAACTTAGCGAGACCCTGTCTCAAAAAGTAAAAAAAATGGGCTGGGGGTGCAGCTCAGTGGCCCAGCACTTGCAGAGCATGCAAGCGTGAGGGCCCAGGTTCAAACCCCAGTACCACCAAAAAAAAAAAAAAAAAAAGTGTTGAAAGATTTTGACTCAATAGATTTGGAGTGGGATCTTGAGGGGTAGTCCTCATATGCTTAAAAACTCTTTGGATGATTCTAATGTATAGCCAGGTTTTAGAAACAGTGACCTTATCAGTCCCTCTCAGTGTTTTATTTTATTTTGTTTGATGGTTTGGTTTTCTGGGAGGGAAGGAGGGTTAAGCTTTTTGAGATAGGGTCTTGCTGTGTAGCCCAGGCTGGCCTTGAACTCATAATTCTCCTGTCTCAGCCTTCTCAGTGCTGGGATTATAGGCATGCGCTATCATGCCCAGCAGTTTGATGGTTCATTTGTAGTGCTGGGTTGAATGCAGGGCCTTGTGTATCCTAGGCAAGTGCTTTGCCACTGAGCTACATCCCCAGCCCTGTCAGTGGAATTTTGGGTCAGAAACCATTCTGAGAAGCTGAAGAAAGTGAACGTTTTCCCCAGGAAATTAAAGGTGCTCATCTAGAAAAGCATTTTGTACACAACGGCAAGAGGCCGAGGACTCTGCCTCTGGTGTTCATCTGTGACCGCCGAGGTAGGGACATCAGGTTTCCCTGATACTGGACTCCCACCTCCGAGAGCCATGAGGATGGTCTCCTCTAGGGATAGGCTGCAGGCCCTTGCTCTCCCACTGAGCTACACCCCAACCTGGGAGCAGATGCAAGACTGGACCCCGGTGATGCCTGTCCATGCCACCTCATCCCTTTCCTCCTTCAGAGGTCCCCTCCATCAGTGCAACATGAACAGCCAAACCTGATCGTCACTGTCTATGGCAGCTGCTCCATCCTCTCTGTGGCCAGCCTTCAAGTCCAGAAGATGCACCTTTCGGCATGAATTGGGTACAGCTTGGAGATACCAGAAGTATCGATGATCCTTCTAATCCATTTGGCCCAACGCTTTTGCCTTGACGGGGGTCTGCTGGGCACTGGGGGAGGAAAGGTGCCTTCTATCACATTCACTCCATCATTTAGTCATTGAACATTGATCACACTGTTACAAATGGCCCTCAGACCCACTTTCTGTCACCAGCCTCAGATCTGTCACCTAGAACTTGAAGACTTCTTAACCCTGTTTATAGTCTCAGCTCTCCCTACATCTTGGGGTAGAACATATCCCAAGATTCTTTGGAGTAAAGTAAGCTGCGGAAGGGTGTTTCTCTGTCCTGAATGCTTGGAAACATCAAGGATGACCTCTCCTTCTGTTGAGGTTAGGTGACGAGCATCCCTCTCTCTGCATACACTTTGGGACTTGATAGATTTAGGCCAAGCCAAGCCTTCTCTCCACATGGAAGAGGCCTCATGTCATAGCTCTGTCATCTCCCCACGCCTTTGATCACTGTGGTCACCTGCAGTTACCTGACACAGGTACTGCATTTGAATGCACATGCCCATGAGCATCTTGGCTCACTGTTCATCTATGAACCAAAATTCTCTGAAAAAGCCACATCTGTGCTGAAGATTCTGCAGAACTGACTGACTGATTAGAAGTCTGAAATTGTGGAGAGATGGAATGTTGCAGGAACGAGAGTCAAAATTATCTTGGGCTATCTTTAGTCCCTTTAATAGACATTGATTACCAACCTCTGAATCTGACCTAACACCCTTGTGACTCTTAGGTAAAACCTTTGGAATGTATTACTTAGCTGACTATCAGCTTCCACCAACCCCAAAGCTAAGAATGTTATAAGACAGCATCTCAAACCTACAGAGGAAGCTTCTCTGCTTTGCTGTGACTCCATAATGCATTTGGTAAATGCATCAATCCATGACTTTGTTTTGTTCTAAGGCTATAAAAATTCACATAACCCCTTTCACAGTGGAACATGGCATTCAAAGTCACCCCTACTTGGCTCAGAATAAACTATTGCTTATTCTCTTTGGAGCAAGAGCTGTATTGAGCATGGACACTTCCCAGGGCTTCTGAACAAAGAGAGTCATGTGTCTGCAAACCTGGCCCAGTGAACCCCACTGGGAGGCTGGGAAAGTGGCTGCCTCTCTCTGAGCCTGCAGGAAAGCAGAATGACTGGCCACATCTCATGGAAAGGATGCCCACAGGTCCGGCAAAGACCTGCTGGTTCATTTATTCCACAATGCTTACCATGTTCAAGGATGTGTGCTGCAGACCCAACAATCAATAAACCCAGCAAGTCCCCCCTCCAATACCCAAGTTTATGTTCTAACAGAGGAGGACCAAGGCAAATGACACACTCATGAATACTCACAAATTGTGATGTGTGGCCAAGAAGACACAGGAAAGGGAACCTTGTTCAGACAAAGGGGGTGATCCTTCAGCTGAAACTTTTGGAAGGAAGAGTATTTCAGGCAGAGGCAGCAGCATGTGCTAGGCCCCTGTGGCTGGAAAGAGGTTGGATTTTTCCAGAAACTGAGGAGTCAGCCTATCCTTCAGAGTAGTAACTATGAGGGAAGAGGTACTTCAACAGCTGTGAGTCACACATCTATGGGCTTTTGAGCCAGGCACGGTGTAATCCTGTAATCCTAGTGGCTCGGGAGGGAGGCAGAGACAGGAGGATCACAAGTTCAAGACTAGAAGCAGTTTGCATAATTTAGTGAGACCCTGTCTCAAAAAGTAAAAAAAATGGGCTGGAGGCAGCAACTCAGTGGTCCAGCACTTGCAAAGCATGCAAGCGTGAGGCCCTGGGTTCAATGCCCAGTACCGCAAAAAAATTAAATAAATAAATAAAAATAAAAAATGTCTATGGGCTTTAGCAGGTTTCATGAATGAGTGAAGTAAGCCTGGTCATATACAAAAGGGAGCAGGAGGGACTGTGGCAAATTGGATAAAACATGCCTTGCATAAAGGACGAAGCTACTGTTCAACTCTACCCAGTCTTGTTGTTGTTGGGTGCTGTCAGTCAGATCTGATTCATAGCAACCCTATGTACAAGAGAACGAAACACTACTCAACATTGTGCCATGCACACGATCTTTTTATGTTTGAGCCCAATGTTGCAGCCACTATGTTTCTTTTCATTTTGATTCATGCCACATCAGCAAAAGGAGGTCCCAGGGGCTTTACTCCATTCCCGTCATGAAGGTCAACTATACTTTGAGGGCACAACTCTCTCCCAGTTGTTTCTTGAATACCTTCCAGCCTTGAGGGGGAAAGCCACTTATTTTCTGGCACCATATCTGACAGTGTTTCTCTGCTATTCATAGGGTTTTCAATGGCAAATTGTTTCAGGAGTGGGCTGCTGGATCCTTCTCCCTAGACTGTCTTAGTCTGGAAGCTCAGCTGAAACCTGTCCACCATGGGTGGCCCTGCTGGTATCTGAGTTACCGCTGGCATAGCTTTCAGCATCACAGGAACACACAAGCCCCCGCAGCACAAGCTGACAGACACGTGGGGACTAGCTGGTCTTATACATGTGCAAATGGAACCTGTGCATACAGCATTACTAGATTTTTTGACTTTTTGAGTATCCCCAATTCTAGACTTTTATGTAAAATCTTTGATTAAAAGAAAATGAATACATATTTGGTGGCCTGGGTGCTGCCTCTTTGCAGCCCCTGATGTCTCTCACTCATGTAGGTGAACTGAGGCCCAAAGTATTCACCTTCCAGCTCTTGCTGCACACTGTGGTTTTCACGCCGATTCTCTCTTAGGGCCCTGGGCAAGCGTGTAACTGTGGGCTTCAGTTTGCAAAGGAGAGTGCTGGAGCCAAGTCTGGCAGCTGCCTGGGGCTACAGTGTGTGGGGTAATTAGGGCTTGAAAACGACTTTGAAGCTCCCAAAAGCAGAAGAGCTAAGCACACAGGGAAACTCAGAAGGGGATGTCAAAGGGCTGGTTCCTTAAAGTGCCATCATCCAAAACGCTCCAACTCATCCCCATGTCCAGGGAGCCTGACCTAGGGGGTTACAAACAGGTGGCTTCCCCCTAGCATGGGAATCCAGGGAGCATGTCAGTACTTCCATGACTCCCTCACCAGCCTGTCCTTTCCTTCTGTCCTCCTTCCTTGCTGTACCTGATGCTGGCTGAGCCCCTTCTATGTGGCAATCATGTTGCCAGCTCTAGAATGGCATCCTTTGTGGGGAGCTTGCAGCCCAGCAAGGAAACGGGCAGGGAGTTAGAAATTCTCCATGCACTATGTGTTGCAAGATGGATCTTACAGGAAGTCTCCATCCAGGGAGTGGGGCCCCTCCCCATTCCATGTAAGGGATGCTTTGGCTGAAACGGGAATACTGAGCAGAAGTCAGCTAGGGTGGAGGGAAGGGTGGGAGAATGTTCCAGGTAGAGGGAGCTTCCAGGATCAGAGGCTGGTGACGATGTGAGGCAGGTTTCAGTGTTCACAGACCTGAGAGGGGTCCACATTGAGCAAAGCCCCAGAGCCCAAGGCTCCGTGGTGGACTGGCTTTAGGAAGTGGGTTTAGGAGGGGATTTAGGAGGAACCAAATCACATGCGCCTGAGAAGCCAGGGCAAGAGGTTTGCTTTTACCTTGAAGGTAACACTGGAATAAGAAGTTTCTGAATTTCAACCTCAAAGGATTTGTTGCACTTTTTCAGAGCTCACTGGTTATCTTCTTGGTTTCATTTCCTTAGAGGAAAAACATGGTGAGTGAATTGCTTCTAATTCTGCTCTCCTATGATCACAACATCCCCTTTCTTCACCTTACCACACATGCACCTCACCTGCAAAGTGGGTACCACTATAAATCCATATTTGAGATAAGAACACTGGCTCAAAGAGGTCATCTGAGCTTGCGTGTCTGCAAAACTGTAATCCCAGCATTTGGGAGGCTGAGGCAGGAGGATCATGAGTTCAAGGACAGCCTGGTCGACACTGTGAAACCCTGTCTCAAAAACCTAAATAAAACACAATGAAACAAACAAGTCATCTTCCAGGTTCACCCAGGCAGGCTGACAAGTGCAGATGAAGGTTTGAACCCCATTTATCTGGTTCCAAAGCCTGTGTCGTGTACACAATGTAAGGACAATCAAGGTAATGGCTGGCATCCAAGAAGTGACCCAGCGCTGCCACATCCCCAGATAGAAAACCCCCCTGTCTGTGGAGCTCTCCTTGCAGACACTAAAGGGGGAAAAAAAATCCCACTTCTAAAATCCACATGTGCATGAAGCTGGGTCCACATCTGCACCATGCTGGTGGGTAGAGCTGAAGCTCTGCCCAGCATGCATCTGCCTACTAACGAGGCGAGGACGTCTGCAGAAACTTAATGAGGACCTGACCTCCAGGGGTCTTAGGACACCAGCCTCTGTCCAAGTCTTTTTTCTTTCAGAGAACTTTGAACAGGTTCCTGGAATGGATGTGGCACAAAAGGGCCTTTCAAGGGCCTCCTGCTGAATGAAGGTTCTGTTCTCATCCAGGATTTCAAAGACGTGGGGAGAAAACAGAAATGCAGAGCAACTATGAAGTTCTGTTTCCCTGGTGTGGGAAGGCACGCCCGCCACAAAGTCTGAGTGAGGCAGGGTAGAAAGACGGAAAAAGTTAAGGGGACATGGGAAAGGGAAAGAGCCCCTCGCTGCCTAGATCTGATTTGCGTCTCTGGCTAGCTACATCAAGATTCTTGACAGTTGACTGATGATGACCTACACAGAAACTGTACACAGATATTACACTCCCTTCCTAAAAGTGTTACAGATAAGACATTAAAACAGCTATTGGAGAATGTCTGGGATAAAAATATATGTCTTCATCCCTTTGTGTAGCCAATGGATAGCAAAATTGCCTTGTTTTGGTCTATTTTGATCCATCATTTCATCTTGACCCCATTTCTTCCTCATATGTAAGCCTGCACAGTAACTTCATAAATCACTTTATAAGTTCATTTATTAAAAAACATCCTACGAGAAAGCAATGAGAGCTGGACATGGTGGTGCATGCGTGTAATCCCAGCACTCGAGAGGCTGGGGCAGGAGAATGGATGTGATTTCCAGGTCAGCCTGGGCTACAGAGTGAGACTCTGTCTCAAAAATAAATAAATAAGCCGGGTGTGGTGGCACATGCCTGTAATCCCAGCAGCTGGGGAGACAGAGGCAGGAGGATCACAAGTTTGAGACCAGAGGCAGTCTGCGTAATTTAGCAAGACCCTGTCTCAAAAAGTAAAAAAAAAAAAAAAAAAAGGGCTGGGGGTGCAGCTCAGTGGTCCAGCACCAGCACTTGAAGAGCGCAAGGCCCTGGGTTCAACTCCCAGTACTGCAAAACAAACAAACCAACCAACCAACCAACCAACCAACCCAAACAATTTATTTAAAAAATAAGGCAATGAATTCTTCTTTTTCTCTCCCAATCTTAATTAATAGATTTCTTCCTTTAAACAATGTAACCCCCAAACCTCAGAATCCCTGGGTAGCTGCTCCTAAAGCACTCAGGTGCGTTTCTCTCCTAACGCCCACACCTGACTCTCCAGGTGTGTCTTGCCTTTCTGCTTAATCAACAAATTCATCAACTTTGCTTTCTTCTGACTTATCCTGAAATTCTTTTCTGTGACTTCAAGTCATGATCCCTAGGGCTCTGAGGGGGAATCCTCAGGCTGCCTTCCCCGGTGCTCATGACAGGAGGCCAGGCCTGTCATGGGACAGGGAGGCTGCAGAGGCCTGGCCTGAGTCACAGACCCAGCACCTGCGGTTGATGACTGTTCTGGGATTTATAGCTAGAGCACCTGAAAGAGTGGAGTCGTTGGACATGCTGAGACACGTGACGGTCCAAAGCACCAGAGACGAAAATCTGCTTCCCTTCAGCACCCAGAGGAGTCCAGGGAGGGCTCAACCTGGAGTGAGTGGGGAGAGGCTTCCCCCATTGAGGACTGAGCTCATGTAAGTGCAGGAAGAGAGCACAGAGGAGAAGAACACCACAAATGCCTTTCAGAGCAAATAATAAGATGCTCATCTACACTTACAATAATAGAAATAATAGAAAAGTTAAGTGATAGTCAAAGCCAGCATGGTGGCGCACGCCTGTAATCCCAGCACTTGGGAGATAGAGGCAGAGGCAGGAGGATCACAAATTCGAGGCCAGAGGCTGCCTGTGTAATTTAATGAGACCCTGTCTCAAGATAAGAAATATGAAAGGGGCTAGGGGAGCACTTGCAAAGTATGCATGAGCCCTGGGGTTCAGGCCTCATTTATTTACTGCAAAGTATAAATAAAAATAAAAAGACAACCAGATAATATTTGAAAACTATGTGATAGGCAGAGATCCAAAAATGTGAAGCACGCTCTGTGGGGAGTTTGTGGGGAAGTGGGTTTGCTCAGACACAGAGGCACCAAAGCAGAAAATGTGTGTGCACTGTCATGAAGCAAATCCCTGTGTGGGAACTTACCCTGTACATTTATATACACACCATGCAAAGGAAGTGGGTGTCATTCATTGCAATGTTTCCAAGAGATTGGAAAATGCCTAATATTTGTAACAATGGGAATGGGTCAATGAATTACCATAGGTGGATGCAGTGGAATTCTAGACAGCCCTTAAAAATACAAGGTAGTTCTACCTATCCCCATAAGGACGGCTCATGAATGTATAATGTCAATTTGGAAAAAGCAAGGTAATACCAATGTGGATCAGGATGGCAACATTTGTGGAGTGGGGAATAGCGAGAGGCCACCTAACCTCCTGTGCTTGTTTATAAGCAGAGTACATGTGGCAGGAGGCACAGAACCAGGCACTGGAGTTTGCTGTGAGATGACCAGGAAGCTGAAGTTTGGCTGAGCTGGGGGGAGACTTATACCGCAAGGAATTTTTGTTTTTGTTGTTTGTGTTTTTTGAGATAGGGTCTCACTATGTAGCCCAGGCTGGCCTTGAACTTGGGATTCTCCTGCCTCAGTCTCCCAACTGCTGGGATTACAAGTTTATGCTACCATGCCCAGCTAAAACAAAGGTTTTGATCATTTTGTTTGCTTTGATGTGCCATTGTTGTTGTTGTTGTTGTTAGGTGCCATCGAGTCGGTATCTGACTCATAGCGACCCTACATACAACAGGCGAAACACTATGGTCAGTGCTTCTCTGCTGTTCATAGGGTTTTCAATGGCAGATTGATTTTTGGGAGGGGGTTGCCAGGTCCTTCTCCCAAGCCTACAGCTTCTGGTGTTCCCAGGCAGTCTCCCATCCAGGTACTAACCAGGCCCGACACTGCTTAGCTTCCGAGATCTGACGGGATTGGATGCCACAGGGCTACTGCTGCAGGCCTTGATGTGCCATTAGTACTCCCAGAAAGCTGAAAAGATTGGCTTCCCTATGAATCAGAGACCATTCCCTAACAGGTCCCACTTCTTTAAAATAGGATTTTCTGGTTAGGGGTTTTATTGACTCTTTCTGGGGTGTGGGGTTCTTACCCCGTGTGGGAGACTATGAGGATTCACTCAGTCTTTTCATGCATATAAGAACTATGTATTGGACATATGGCAGCCTTCTACCCCTGTGCTTGGGCCTATCAGTGAACAAAACTGGTGAATACCCCTGCTCTCATGGAATTTACATTCTCAGGGTACTAGGAGGAGCTAGAGCAAACATAATCAATCAATGAATTGATCATATAGTTTGTTAGCAGTTGATAATGCTATGGAGAAAAAGGGGAAGAAGGGTAAAGGGGCTCATAAATTGCTGGAGGTTAGGGCCCTGTGGCGTACACAATAGGATGACAATTGCAGACTCCTTCTGAAGCAGGATAGAAAGGGAAAATTGGTGGGATATGGAAAGGAAAAGAGCTTCCACCCTGGGATCTGATTTAAATCTCACTGACTGAAAATCGAGGACTTTGACACAAATCACCAAGAAAACTGCTGTGAGGATCCTGCACAGAGACATTATTTTGAGAGCTATTTTCAATGAAAATGTTAAGATAACCTTAGAGATGAACACCGAGACAGCCCTGTGACATGGTCTCCATACATAGATAGGGCATCTGAGGCAGGGCTGGGCTCTGTAACCTGCCCGAGGTCACACTGTGGAAAGGGGAGGGCCAGGATTGTAACCTAGGCTTGAGTCTGCAATTCACCAATTTGCTGTATAAGAGCTACAAGGAAGCACGGGTGGGGAAACTGAGGCCCAGAGAAAGAAAAAGGAGTTGCCCAAGGTCACAGCGAGAGAAGAAACGGATTAGCGCATCCTCAGCTCACCAGGTGCCTGCAGCCATACCACGGTGGTGCCCGATCCCATCAGATCTCAGAAGCTAAGCAGAGTCAGGCCTGGTTAGTACTTGGAAGAGAGACTGCCTGGGAACACCAGGTGCTGTAGGCTTGGGAGAAGGACCCGGCAACCCACTCCCAAAAAACAATCAGCACTGAAAACCCTATGAATAGTAGAGAAGCACGACAACAGTGTTTCACCTGTTGTTGTACATGGGGTCATTGTGAGTCACACACCAACTTGACAGCACCTAACAACAACAGCAGCTCACCATGGCAACAAATGCTCTAGCCTGGGGTTCCTAAAGGGAGAACCTCTTAGATGGTCTAGGGAAAAACAAAACTGACAGCCAGATCTCGGAAGCTAAGTAGGGTCAGGCCTGGTTAGTACTTGGGTGGGAGACCACCTGGGAATACTGGGTACTGTAGGCTTGGGAGAAGGACATAGTAAACCACTCCAGAAACAGTGTCGCTATCAGTGGGGGCTGACTTGACAGCACCTAATAACACAACGTGGAGAAACAAAGTGTTTTTTTTTTGTGTGTGTTGTTTTGGTAGTTTCAATTTAGTTTAATGCAGATGAGGAAGAACTGCAATAGCACATCAAAGTTAAAATTTCATAAAGGATGAACAATTTTTCAATGAGTCATTTTAATCAAGGGACTAAGTAAATTCTAGCACATACAGGATGTAGTCATAGCAAAACCCAGGGGAGAGGAATCCATGCTGAAGTTTTTAGAAAGTTTTGCTCTTGACTGTGTCCTCCTCTAGGGGTAGAGAAAGCAGAAATTTTTGGAAGGGTTGGAGCTCAAGGATTCCTGCCCAGGAATTTGTACCTGTTCCTACATTATTGGCACCACAATCCTTTCCCCAAACCATCCCTTCGTTGCTGCCCATGACTGTGGGAACCAGCCCTTTTTATAGACAATTTCATCTTCAAAGTGATTTTGGCTTGTTAATTGGCTTGGGCAGCCCTGCCAAGCATAGTATTCTCAGCAAGCCAACAATGATCCCAGACATTCCTGATGGTGGAAGGCTGATGCCAATGGCATGGCGTAGACCCTGGCAGGCTCATAGCTGGACCTAACCTTGGGGAGGCCCCCAGCTCTGAGCTAGAAGAGACATGGAAAAAGTCCCAGCTCCCCAAGGTTAATGTATCTTTGGAAGTCTCAATTAATTTTTTTAATCTATAAAATGGGGGCAATTATAGGTAATTGGAAGGACTCAACAGCTTAAGTAGCTGGTGTTCAGAGCCCACTCTTAAATGGTGGTTCTCTTCACACTTAAACATCACTGGCTCCATCTTGTATTTCAGCATTCTCTCACACCCCTCCTCTAGCCTCCAGAGTACACTATATGATCATCTTTTAACACTGACACAGTCTCCCCTTTGTATTAGGGTGAACGGTGCTCCTTAGGGTGAGCTCCTTGATGGTGGTGGGGCTTATGTCCAGGCATTATTATAACCCTCTCAGTAGGAAGCCCAGGGCATGGCAAGAAAATTCAGCAAATGTGTGCATGCCCAAGAGGCAACAAGGCATAGTGAAGGAGAGCCAAGGCCCCAGAGCCCCACCATGCATGCCTAATCTCAGTTCTGCTATTCATTGGATTTTAGGGGAGTCATTTCACCTGTTCATACCTTGGAGACCTGACCTGTAAAATGGGGACAATTAATAAAAGCACCTATATTATTGGGGGGGGAGGGGCTGGGATTTAGCTCAGTTGGTAGAGCGCTGCACCGCAGTCTCTGAGGTCCAGAGTTCAATTCCCAGCACCGCAAAAATGGGAGAAGGACCTAGCAATCTACTCCCAAGGCAATCCCGAAACAGCCATTGAAAACCCTATGAGGGTTGCTATGAGTCAGATACCGACTTGATGGCACCTAACAACAACAACAACAACAACAACAACAACAACATATTATCAGCAGACTGTGGTGGCGCTTACCAGTAATCAACTTGCTAAAGAGGATGAGGCAGGAGGATTGCAAGTTCGAGGCCAGCCTGGGCTATACCTTTTGGGCAGGGGTGTAGCTCAGTTGGTAGAGTGCTATGCTACACTCCATAAGGACCTGGGTTGTATCCCCAGCACTGCAAAAACAGGAGAAGGATGTGGTAGTCCACTCCTGAAGCAATCTCGAAACAATGAACCATTAAAAACCCTATGAGGGTTGCTGTGAGTCAGACCCTATTCTTCAGCACCTAACAACATCATTGGGTTGTTGTGAAGATTAAGTAAATGAATATTCCCCAAAGTGCTTGGGACAGCAGCTGCCCCAGGATAAGAGTGGGATAGCTGTTGGCCACGCTTACACCATCCTCTAGCAGAGGACCCTTTCCCAGGTGTGGCCTCTACAAATTTTGATACTTCCAACCAAAAATATTGTATTCCTACCCCACCCTCTCCTTGTGTAGATTCACTCTTGGCAGGTTTCCGGAATTCTATCATTCCTAATTCACCTTTGGAGTTAAGGCATTATACCTTATTAAAATGCAAATATTGCTGTCCTCAGATGTTAGCTGAACACTTCCTGGGCAGAAAACTTGGTGCAGGAATCCCATGATGTGGCCTTCAGAAAATGAGGATGACTTCCAAAGCACGTTAGATGCAAAAGCAAAAGACAAAACTGGGTGTCGGCAACTTTCTTGAGAAGCACGCACCTACCCCTTGGGTGTGACTACTGTTCTTCTGTTAAGTGTCCCTCTTTTCTGTCATTTCAATCTACATTAAAATCTTTTCTTAACAAATTTTAACTTTGCTTCAAAAATAAGCTAAACCCAAGTGTCTAGTATGCTTCCATTTATGGAGTACACAGAAGCTAGAGAGGACACAGGAACTTACTTGTGTTATGACAACTGTCTGTGGAAAGGGAAACCAGAAGGGGTTTCAGCAGGGATCTCTGTTAGGTAGGTAGGCATTAACAGGCCAGGAAGGAAAGGGGGATTAAAAACATGGCTCCTGCTTCTAGCCATGGGGACCTCCCAGGACACCTGAAGAACAATCTTTGGATAACATCTAGGCATTATTCTAATCCTGATGGAGATTAATAACTGCCTGTTTTAAGGTATCTGCCTATGGGCCCATTTTTTTGAAGTATACCACACAAATCCACTAATCCTGGTTACAAAACAAAGATCCCAGGCCCCCTAAGTCCGAAACCACATGAAACCAGTGTATAACAGGAGGCTTTCCCTTAGCCTATCGGGGAAAGGTGGATCTTGAGTTTCTCACCCAGAGTTGACATCACACAGGGCTGATGGCTTCTTTATACCACTTTCACTAAAACTGAAGGAAGAACATGACTTCCCCCAATCTCTTGGGGCACCCACCTTGTCTGTCTATCCAAGGTGTTTTTCCTCATAATAAAAGCTTGCTTAAATTGGACGGGGTGTTGCACGCCTTTAATCCCAGTGACTCAGGAAGCAGAGGCAGGAAGATTGAAAGTTCAAGGCTAGAGGTAGCCTGTGTAATTTAGTGAGACCTTGTTTCAAAACACAAAGTAAAAAAATGGGCTGGGGGTGCGGTTCAGTGGTTGAACGGTTTCAAAAAGGATGTGTGAGGCCCTGGGTTCAACTCTCCACTACTGGGGAAAAAAAAAAAAGCTTGCTTAATTTTTCTTCTGGTCTCTATCTTTTCCTTTGTCTTGGGGAGCATCCTAATGTTATGTTGCTTCACCCAAAGAACTGAGGTTTCTTCAGGTTTTCACCAGGTGCCTCAGTTTCCCCAATAACATCTCTAGAAAGGGGGTGTTGGTGGCAAAGGCAGGGGTGGGAGAGGGACTTTCTTTCATTGTCTATGATTTTTCAAAAAATACATTTTATTTTAATTATGGTAGAATATGCATAACACAAAATTTACCCTCTTAACCATTTTGAAGTATTCAATTCAGTGACATTGATCCATAATTTGTATGACCATCATCACTGTTTTCAGAATGTTTTCATCATCCCAAACAGAAACTTTATACACCTTAGGGAGTGGAATTGCTGGATCCTATGATAATTCTGTGTCTAATGTTTTGAAGACTCATTCTACCATTTCCCACAGTGGCACTATTTTTCTCTCCCACCAGCGATGCACAAGGGTACCAACTTCTCCACATCCTTGTCTGTATGCCTTTATACCCTTTACTTTGACATATCAAAGTATCGCATCCAAACAATAAGTTAAATGTTTTTAAAACGCAACGTGGTGAAGAGGAGAGGGTGGGTGAGAGACAGCAGGAAGACAATGTCATAAAACTAAAAGCAGCCCTGACATTCAGAAGTGCACCCCTGGAGATCAGGAGGGTTGAAGTTAGTCTCCACTCTGCATTCAGTTGGCTGCATCTGCCACACCCCTGTCTGGGACTGGGTTTCCCCAGAGGTGCAAGGAGAGGGTTGGCGCAGGTGCTCCCAAAGTCCCCGCTCTATCAGCTAGGGCCTCTCCATATGGAAGTGATGGGAGAAGGACCCAGAAAGCCACTCCCAAAAATCAATCCGCCATTGAAAACCCTATGAATAGCAGAGCAGCACTGACAATAGTGTTTCACGTGTTGTACGGGCGACTCGATGGCACCTAACAACAACAACCATGGAAGTGAGGCCACCATCCCCTTCCAGATGGGTGCATATGCTCTGTTTGCATCACCACCTTCCTCCACCACTGGCTTCTAGTTGTCCTAGGCAGTGCAGGGGACTGGAGGGAGGGAGGAGAGGTGGGCAAGATCTCTATTGCCCACCTCCCTCCCTGCATTGATAGCTCTGGGCCCCTCTCACTGGCCTCCTAAGACAGACTCTCCTTCCCTTTTGCTTTTAGGCCCAGTGGGGATGTGTGAATTTGCTAGGGCTACCATAACAAGCCTTTAGCTGTACCACTGTGGTATCCGATCCTGTCAGATCTCAGAAGCTAAGCAGGGTCAGGCCTGGTTAGTGCTTGGATGGGAGACTGCCTGGGAATACCAGGTGCTGTAAGCTTGGGAGAAGGACCTGGCAACCTACTCCCAAAAAGCAATCTGCCATTGAAAAACCCTATGAACAGCAGAGAAGCACTGATAATACTGTTTCACCTGTTACATGTAGGGTCACTTGAGTTGAACACTGACTCAACAGCACCTAACAATAACAACGATAACAAAGTACCACAGACTGGGTGGGTGCAACAGAGACCCATTCTCTCATAGTTCTGAAGGCTACTAGTCCAAGATCAAAGTGTGAGCAGTGTTGGCTCCATCTGAGGCTGTGAGAAAGAATCTGGTCCAGCCTCTCCCCTGATTCCCAGAGGTTTGCTGGCCATCTTTGTGGATCCTTGGCTTGCAGAAGCACCACTCTGACCTCTGCCTTCAGCTTCACACGACATTCTCCGTGTGTGTGTGTCCACATTTTTCCCTTTCATAAGGACCCCAGTAATACTGGATTATGGATTTGATTACAACACCTACCAAGCTCTTTGAACTTGACTGTCAATGCAAAGACCCTCTTGCCAAACAAGCTTACGTTCTGAGGGACTGGGGCTTCGGACTTTATTAGGGGCAGAGGGGAATACAATTTAACCCATACAAGTAATTAATTTCTATTGTGCCTTCCTTATCTTGTGTTGGTTCCCCAAGTCCCATCCTCCATTCCTTTTCTTCACAAACCCTGGTAGGCACACCTTCGGTGTCCTGCAGGGACCCGTCAAGCTTCAACACCTCTGCCCACTGGTTTTTGTCTATCTTTCAAAAAGGAGCACTGGACTGCACGTGTAGCTCAGAGGTTGAGTCATGCTTAGGATGTACAAGGCCCTGGGTTCAATCTCTAGCACCAACCCCCCACCCCCAAAAAATTAAAACTTAGCAAACAATAACAACAACACAACAAAACACAAATGCCCAAACAACAAAAATCCACTGATCTTTGTTCCTTGACATCTTTTGCTGTGCTGTTCTCTTTACTATATTGCTGCCCTCACCTCTGGCTTACACTGAGGGAGCTTGGGCCAGGTGGAAAGAAAAGACTTCGTGTGTGTATGTGTGGTGGGGAGAGACTCACAGTATATCCATATCTGCCTTAGAGTTGTTCCTTTCGGGGCAGTGCTCTTAAGGAAGAAGTAATGGTAAAGTGTGTCCTTATTAGCAAAGAAACTGGGAATTCCATCTCCCTGGGAACCCTTGAAGGGCCCAGTTTGAGGTGCTGGCATAAACGATATTTGGAAGGCAGATGACACATCTTTAATACCTGAAGAGCGGACATGGGAAGAGTCATGAAGTCACTGAGCTCAATGTAGGTAAGAGAGTTCTGAGAGCTGCTTAACTATAATGGCCTCACTGTTGAGTTGTGAACCACGCAGTCACAGAAAGGAGTCAAACAGGGGCTCGATGGTGATTTCAGCCTAGGGCAGAAGCCCTGGGCAGGTGATCTTTCTGGCCTCTTCCTACTTGGAAATGCCATGACTGTGGACGTGGAAACTGGAATTTCCTTTAGCCTGCTGTGTCCCCTGAAAATAAGCTCAGATCACAATGCTGTATATTGCTTTCAGCTACGGGAATTCGGGCCTCTGTAGAACAACTCAGACCTTCCAGAGCAGGTGCCCGACAGGTTGGTTTCCCACCCAAATAGGTAGCTGCTATAGCTGAGTCAAGTCTTAGCCAGCGTCTGATGCTGGCCACACCCAGGGATGGCTCCAGGGGGTTATAAGGAGCACACTCCTTGGAAATTGGAACTGATTCCAGCCATCCACTTTAATCTGAACCTGGGGGCGGGGTGGGCCAGAAGTCGGTTCCTCTCTATTTCTTGGGTGCTGGGCTTACCACATCCCTGCTGTGGTCTTCTTTAATTTCAAAACCATCTAGAGACTCTGGCTGTTCGTTGCTGTGGCAAAACAGATTCATCATTGTCAGTACAGCGCTGGTCACACCTTCCCATCAATACCACTTACACTGTGGGATGGGCAGGTGGAGATGAAAGCAGGGACAGCTTTTCATAGATCACAATGAAAAGATTAAGGAGACTTCCAGGTTCATAGATTCAAAAAATCACAAGCTATGTAAGTTACACAGGCCTTTCAAAAATCAAAAGCTTATGCAAAAGCTGGAGACTATGAAGAAGACCAACATCAACAAAAATCACTCAAAATGTTTTCTTGGAATGAAATCTTTGGCAAATCTCTTAAGATATTTGGATCCTGGTAGCCATTCATTTTTTTTTTTTCCTAAGATGTCTTTAAATGCAACTCCCTGAATAAGGTGCCTTTGAGTAAGTGAGGCTGTTGTACACAGCATTACCTTAATGTTTCTGTAACAAAAATAACTCCTGAGGCTAGGCATGGTGGCCCACACCTATAATCTCATCCCAGGCAGGAGGATGGCTAGTTTGGGGCCAGCATAGGTCACATAGCAAGTTTTAAAGCCATCCTGGGCTACACAGCAAGATCCTGTCTCAATAAACACCAAAACCAACCAACCAAAAACCTCTGGTCCTCAAGGATGTACACGTGGTACACTCTCCCACAGATTCCCTTCTTGACTTTGAGAGTCTCTGGGTCGCCCACATTGCCCAGAATCCTAAGCATGGTCTTGGGGATGTCGTGTCATTTACAATGGGAGTTAAGTGGTGTAAAAACAAAGACACACTATACGTCAATGCTCAAGAGTGCAAATCTGTATCATCTAGTTTGTACATTTCAGTGAGAAGAAGTTACTGGGCCAAACCTACAGGTTGGCATGGACAATGCAGGGTGATGAAAGAAAGAGCCTCGGGGTGCAGGGCAGGTCTCTATGAAGAAGAGGCCTGACCTGAGATCTGATTGACATGTAGCAGCCAGGATTGAAAAGATCTGGTGGCTGAAAAGATCTGGTGGCAGAGGATTGCCGGTGGAAAGAACTATAAGGTGGCAGCATGGCAGTTCCTGCCAAGTAAAATTTTAGAGTATTATTTCTTTTGAATAGACAATCATTCCCTCATCACATAGTTAAAGAGCACCCACCATGCGTCAGGAGTGGTGGAAGGTGCTTGGATGATGTTAGACTGAAGGTTTCTCAGGAAGGGAGTCCTATTGCCTAACAATGGTTATTCGGTGACACTTAGCAGCCAGGCTTGAAAAGAGTTGGGACAGAGCATCCCAGCTGGAGGGAACTATAAGTGCAAAGGCCTGGAGGTGAGCTCCAACTCACCAGAGCTCTGTAGCCCAAGTTAGGACTTTGGATTTCATTCAATGTGTAATGGGAAGCTATTGGGGAATTTAATTTCATTCAATTTTTATTGTAGTACTTGGAGATTAAACCTAGGGTCTTGCGCATGCTAGGAAACACTCTACCATTGAGCTGCACCACCAGCCTCTTTTTTATTTTTATTTATTTTGAGACAAGTCTTCACTAAGTTGCACAGGCTGCCTCTGGCCTCAAGCTTGATATCTTCCTGACTCAGGCTTCCAAGTCGCTGCGGTTACAGGCATGTACCATGGTGCCCAGCTAACCTTATTGCAGGATTTAATGTATGGGAGTGACATGACTTTTTTCATTAAAATTAAAAATCAACTTTCTTGATGTATAATTTACAGATGATACACTTATTTTAAATGTATAGTTTGGTGAATTTTGATAAATGTACATATTCTAAGCTGGATGTGATGGTATACACCTATAATCTTAGCAATCTGGGAGGCTGAGGCAGGAGGTTCTAGGTCAGCCTGGGGTATGTAGCAAGGTCTTGTTTCAAAACAGACAGACAGACAGACAGACAGACAGACAGACACACACACACACACACACACACACACACACACACACACACACACACATTCTTATTGCCCTTAAAGTTCCCTCTGGCTGAGGGTAGAGCTCTTGTCTAGCATGCTTGAGGCCCTAGGTTTGATCCCTAGCACCAGACCAAAACAAAACAAAACAAAAACCAAAGAAGTTCTTCAGCCCATTTACAGTTGATCTTTCTATTACCACCCCAATATCTGGCTAACTCAATTCCAGGTGAGAGTCCAGTAAACAGTTCACCCATCTTCCTAGTATTACCATTTGCATAGCTATGGTTCATCTGTCAAAACTAAGAAAGTAATTCCAGTACAATATTATTAACCAAACTATTAGCTCTACTGCCTGCAGCCATATCACTGTGGTGTCTGATCCTGTCAGATCTCAGAAGCTAAGCAGGGTCAGGCCTGGTTAGTTAGTACTTGGATGGGAGACCACCTGGGAATACCAGGTGCTATAGACTTGGGAGAAGGCCCCAGCAACCCACTCCCAAAAAATAATCAGCCACTGAAAACCCTATGTATCATAGCGAAGTGTTTCGCCTGTTGTATGTAGGGTGGCAATGAGCTGAACACTGATTCGACAGCACCTAAGAACAACAACAATATTAGCTCTACCACATTTTACCAATTTTCTCACTAATGTCCTTATTCTGTTCCAGGATCCAATCAAGGATTGCACTCATTACTGCATCTACTAATCATGTCTCCTTAATTTCCTCCAATCAGTAACAGTTTCTCAGACTTTGTTTTTTGTGACCTTGGCAATTTTGGTGAGTACTGGTCAGGTGTTTTATAGAATGACCTCAATCTGGGTTTATCTGATGTTTACTCATGATTAAATAGGGTTTAGGGAAGACTATCACATAGATGAAGCACACTTCTCATCCTATTAGGGAGCACATGGTGTCAACATAACATATTACTGGGGATGTTAACCTTGATCCCGTTGTTCCCGTCATTAAGGGCAACTCTACTTTGAGGAAGCAACGCTTCCCGGGTTGTTCCTTCAACGCCTTCCAACCTGAGGGGCTCATTTTTTGCCACTCTATTTGACAATGCTTCTCTGCTATTCGTTGGGTTTTCAATGGCAAATTGTTTTGGGAGTGGGTAATTGGGTCCTTCTTCCTAGTCTGTGTTAGTCTAGAAGTTTAGCTGAAACCTGTCCGCCATGGGTAGCCCTGATGGTGTCTGAAATACTGGTGGCATAGCTTTCAGTACCACAGCAATACACAAGCCCTCACAACACAACAAGCTGACAGGCACGTGGGGGAATTTTAACTAGCCACATTCCAAATTCTCAGGAGCCACATGACCCTAGGCTGCCATGCTGAAGAGCACAGCTGTAGACCTTTTGAGGCTCCTTTCCTGGCGAGCATACAATTCACTTTTTAGCTTCTCTACTCAGCCATATGTGACTGTTGCTAAGTGATCCTGCAACATGATGCAGGATCCTCATTTCTGACATGTGTGAAACAAACTGAAAGAAGAGTCAGGCATGGTACACCTCCCCCTAAGCCTGCAGGAGACACACCACAGAGCTCCCAGGAGTTCTAGAAAGGGAGGCAGGAATGGGAGGCTGAAGGCTGGGATACCAGGGAGGGAAGCTGGGACAAAATGTCCTCCCAGAACCTGGCCCTGGGCAATCTGCTCTATTCCAGTGGTTTTCAGGCCTCTGTCCCTCTGTGGATTGGGAAGGAGCCCTGATGGTCACTTCTCTTAAAGTATTTGGGGAAACCAACTGTTCCAGAGGTGGTGCATACCTGTAGCTCCAGCACTCACGAGGCAGAGGCAAGAAGACTGTGAATGCAAGGCCAGCCTGGGCTACATGGCTCTGTTGAGGTTAGCCTGGGGTACATAGGGAAAATAAAAAGAGGTTGGGGAAACCTAAGACTGAGGTCCTTTACAGGCAGGTGCTGGGGCAATGGGGGTGTGGAGAGGCTATGGATCTAGACCCCTGAAAACATCTACAGACAGCCTCCACCCTATGTTTTGTTAAACTTTAAAAAAAATTATTAGTACAAAAGCAAGACCAACTTGCTATAAGAACAGCAAACACTAAAGCATATAAAGAAAAGGCAAAAATCATTCCCCAGCTGGCCTCCATCAGAAGTAAGCTCTGTGACTTAAAAAGTCCTCCTCCTACTTCAGTTCACTCCTCAGAAGTAAGCTTTGCAGCGAGGTGGTGGATCTCTGTTTTTTACACCTGCACACCCTCTAGTGGGGCTGCTGTGCAAACACAAGGTGAGGATGGGGACAGGAAGTGGCAGTGCAGGCATGGCCTGTGGCTCCCTCCCTTTCCCTGCAAATTGAGACCTAAAATTGTGGTCCTGACCTAGCCCATGGGAGCTTCACTAGCTAGGCTGTCTTTCCAATCCCAGGGCTGAAAGGAAGTCACATATGATATCACCTGCTAATAAAGAAAATTGAAAGGCTGTGACAAACAACAACAACAACAACAACAACAACAACAACAAAAACCCCCAAAAAACCTCTTTACAGTATTGAAAAATAAAGACGTCACATTGAAGATGAAGGTGCACCTGACTCATGCCACGGTATTTTCAATTGCATCATATGGTTGTGAAAGCTGGACGTTGAATAAGGGAGACAGAAGAATTGATGCTTTTGAATTATGGTGCTGGAGACGAATATTGAATATACCATGGACTACCGAAAGAACCCACAGATCTGTCCTAGAAGAAGTACAACCAGAATGCTCCTTGGAAGCAAGGATGGCTAAAATGTGTCTTATGTATTTTGGACATGTTGTCAGGGGGGCCCAATCCCTGGAGAAGGACATCATGTTTGGGAGAATGGCAGGTCAACTAGAAAAAAGGAAAACCCTCAAGTAGATGGATTGACACAGTGACTGTAACAATGGGCTTAAACATAAAAAAGTTTGTGTATCTGGGACAAAGTTGGGGAGTGTTTCGTTCTGATGTACATAGGGTTGCTATGAGTCAGACCTGACTTGGCACCTAACAACAATAATGATAAAGAAAAAAATACATCAGATTTATTACCATAGTGACCTTTAGCAGTCAAAGAGAGCCCCTTCTCCTCGAGTTAACAATAATAACCATTTAGGAGAGCCCTTTGTTAAGTGCCAGGCATTTCCTTAAACACTTTTACTAGTATATCTGATTCTCATAATACTCCTAAATGGCCCTGAGGACTTTTCTCTTTTCTAGATGAGGACACTGGGGCTCAAGGAAGCCAGCTAGAAGTGGCCATATGTATACCCCTTAGTTGCTCAGGCTCTGTACCCACAGGGAATGCTACTTGAAAGTGTCTCCCAAAGACCACTCTGCACTCAAGAACTCGCTCAAGAGATTTTAATAAGCAGAAGAACAGAAATGTACATAGGGTCACTATAATGCCTCCGGAAATGAGAACAGCAGCAAGGTACAGCAAGATGGCTCCTTATATGGGAGTAGAGTGGAAATTTCCAACTGAGGCAGATGTTAGGGGAGTGGTTCCGGGTGGTGCCCCAAACAGTGCCACCTCTGACCATGCCATTTTAAATCAGATTATGTCCAAAGGGTGAGCTGGGGCCAGATGGGATAATAGATTAAGTAAGGCAGGGGCAATACCAAGAAGCCAAGTTAAGTTTCTGTTTTCTCAAAATGATCTCCATGAGGCAGAAGCAAAACTTAACTTATGAAATGGCAGCTGAAAACCAAGATGGCTGCACAGATGTTAACACAAAAACCCAATACTATATACCAGCCATGTGACTTTGGGCGTATGTTACTGGACCTCCAAGACTCAGTTATGAGCCTTACACAATGGGGATAATGACAGTGTCTCCCTCTACATGGTAATCTACATGGTAACCCTATGTAGATTATTGAATTAGTTGTGTGCCAAGCAGCCAGCACCAAGAAGATGATCAGTAATCTTGAGTGTCAGGATTAAATAATGGGCCCAAGTCTCAGTGACTGGTGGAGGAATGTGAAACAGGTCTGCATGCTGTTGAGGCTCTCAGACTGCCCCACTAGGTAGTGCTACCTCCCTCTGCCCATCAGCTCCATCCCTCTAACTTGCACATCCTAGATGCTCACAATCCCTTGCTTTCACTTGGAAGAGCCCCTGACTCCTAGGCGTCTTGGGGTGCAAAGAAGTACATGAGCCTTTCTCCCCAAAGAAAAGCCTCTAAGTACCTTGTCCAGATTGTTGCTTGGCAGGGAAGATGGGATTGTCCCTATCCTTCAAAAGCCTTGCTGGTCTTAATTAGAACTGTGCTCCAAAGACTCAGATGTTGGAATGTGTCAAATGATATGACTGCTGGAGATCCCATGAAAGCACAGAGGAAGTGCAGCTACCTCCTAAGTGTGGCAACAGCAGTGACAGAGCTGGTCAGATATGACTCCCTGGAGTGAGGATGTCCTGGCTGAGTCTTTGAAGATCGAAGAGAGTTATGAAGAGAAGGATGTCCTAGGCAAAGGGCACCATGTGTGCAAGAGGCTAAAGACAGCATCTGAGAAGGGACTGCGTATGAGTCAAGATGAAGCCTCAAGATGAGGCTGCAGAGATTAGTTGTTGTTGTTGTTGTTGTTAGGTGCCATCAACTGCGTATCCGACTCATAGTGACCCTGTGTACAACAGGCGAAACACTATTGTCAGTGTTTCTCTGCTGTTCATAGGGTTTTCAATGGCGGATTGATTTTTGGGAGTGGGTTGCCGGGTTCATCTCCCAGCAAAGATTAGGGGCAGTCTTAATTTGGAGAGCTTCATGTTATCTGTCAAGGAGTTTGGGTTTTGGTTGAACATAGGGAGCCAATGAAGACTTATGGAAAGAGGAAGTGACAATGGCAAGTTTCATCATTCGTAAAATGGAATAACAACAGTACCTACCTCATAGGATTACAGTAGGATGAGGTGAAATGGTTCATCTGCAGTACTTAGAAAGGAAGCTTGGAAAAGACGGAATTCTTATTCTCTAGATAGTTCTAAGCTGCTGACCTCTTTAGGCATTCTTTAGTTTCTAGTAGCATAACTCCAAACTCTGTCTACGGTCTTCTCTGTCTTCTCTTCTGACAGATGTCATTGGATTTAGCGCCCACTTTTAGCTCAGTGGGTAGAGCGCTGTGCTGCAGTCTCTGAGGTCCCGAGTTCAATTCCCAGCACCACAAAAATGGGAGAAGGACCTGGCAATCCACTCCCAAGGCAATCCCAAAGCACTCAGCCATTGAAAACCCTCTGAGGGTCGCTATGAGTCGGATACCGACTCGAGGGCACCTAATAACAATAATAAGTAATCCAAGATGACTTCATTTCAAGCTCATTAATTACAGCTGCAAAGACTATTTTTCCAAATGAGGCTATGGTCACTGTTGAGACTATTTATAAGCATTTGTTTCCTTTTCCCTTGAGAGGATTTATTTGCTTAGAGCAGGTTCCTGTCGTGGTTTGCCTCGGGATAACGGCTAACTCAAGAAAGAGGGCAGGCACTTAAGAAACAGTTCTTGAATGAATGACACAGTGGGGGTAGCAGTGTGTGGAGTCTACAGGGGTGCAGCTTGGTGTGCTGGGAGGGGAAGCCTCAAGGTGCACTGGCTCAGAAATGGATACCGCAGACACTTTGGTGGAGATGAAGCTCACGCAGGTAAAGTCACAGCAGCAAAAGACACCCCAAGTTTCACCAGAGGAGAACCAACCTCACTCACCCGCGCCTCGTGAAGCTACCACGCAGCCGCAGAAGGCGCTGGGCGGGGCCTGCGCAGCCGCAGAAGCAGCTGGACGGGTTCGCGCAGCCGCAGAAAGAGCCAGTGGTGGGCGTGGCGCGCTCTGTCTAGCGCCGCTTTGCGCGGGGCCGAGGCAGCAGTGGCCAGGGGCGTCTTGTCCCAGAGCCACTTGCCTGGGAGCGTGAGGCCGGCTGCACAGTCCTCGGGCGCCACGTTACACTCCCCGAGCTGTCACCATCATGCTGCTGCCCGTGTTCACCCTGAAACTGCGCCACAAAATCAGCCCCCGCATGGTGGCCATAGGGCGGTACGACGGGATTCACCCGTGCCTGGCAGCCGCCACCCAGGCGGGCAAGGTAACGGTTCCCACCCAAGGGGGCCGGGCCCGGGGGCTCCCGCGTGACGCCGCCTTCCGCTCGGCGCTCAGTAGTCGCCCTTAATCTCCATCGCACCCGGAGTAAGAGGGGCCTTACCGGGGCAGCTCTGCTGAGCAGTTGTGGGTTCTTGTTGTCAGACTCTTAGATTAGGACAATGTTGGATTCCTTGGGCAAAACAGGAGTTTAGGGAAGAGAAGTCTCTAGAAGGGAGCTTGGCCAATTGGTGGTAACAGCCGACCCCAGATTCCAGTCCGGGGGCCCTCTGCTTGTTGGCGTGGAGCAACTCCTCTCTCGTACTTGCTTGTTAACAAAAACAAAAAAATCCAGACATGCTCCTGAATTAAATTCATATTGTACTTTTGGTCTTTGACCACATAATTTATCCACTAGGCATTTATTAGATGCTTACTGTGTGCCAGGTACTGTGCAAGGTGTGAGTCACAGAGGTGAAAGATATCATTTAACATTCAGACTTCTGCTAAAAATCTCCTAGATGTTGGAGATTCAGAAATAAAGTTGGAGCCTACTTTCTTATAGTCTAGAAGGACCATAGACAAAGCAAGTCAAGCCCTGTGTATTGAGGGAGGCATGCTCAAAATACATGGAATTCAGTGACATCAAAGGTATAACTTCTAACAGATAAAAGCTTAAATACCTCAGCATTTTGACTATAAGGCCAAGGGCAGTAGCATAATCTCTGGCAGGACACTTAGTAGTACCCAACCTAGGGTTATCAGGATTATATCTTAATACAGGTGAAGTGCTTAGCATATGGGTAGTCAACTAATTATTAGCTGTTATTATTTTCTTTTTGTGATTCCCACTTTACTGATTAAAAATAGTAGTTCAGAAAGGTTCAAAGCAGTGCCTGAAGCCACTCAACCAGAAAGTGCTGGAAATGAAATTTGAGTGCATGTTCTCTGACTCATTGTAGATTGCATAGCTAGCATGTGTGTAATGATTTGCAGTTTTCAAGACACTTCCATGTATGTTTTATGTTACTTCATATGATATGCCTGGGATACATAACTAAAAAGTAATGATTCATTTTCATTAAGTAGTACAATGGAGTAAAATGGTACTGAGCACAGGGTCTGGTATGTAATGCTAGTTGTTACTATTAGGAAGCATTGACAGATGCTAAAAAGAAACTCCTTTATGCTGTAGATACAGAGCAGCAATACAATGGGCTAAAAATATCCCATTGGTATTACTTAGGCCCTAATCTGAGGGTTTATCAAGTGCCTGACATTCTTCTTAGCTCTGTAGGTGCCATGAGGAATGTGACAAGTTTTGCCCTTTTGGAGCTTCCATTTGAGAGGGGATCCCAGACAGCAGGAAAAAAAAAATTATTGTTGTTGTGTTGTTGTTAGGTGCCATCAAGTTGGTGTCCGACTCATAGTGACTCTATGTTCAACAGGCGAAACACTGTTGTCAGTGCTTTTCTGCTATTCACAGGGTTTTCAATGGCGGATTGCTTTTTGGGAGTGGGTTGCTGGATCCTTCTCCCAAGCCTATAGCACCTAGTGTTCCCAGATGGTCTCCCATTCAAGTACTAACCAGGCCCTGGTTAGCTTCTGAGATCTGATGGGATCTGATGCCACAGTGTTATAACTGCAGGCTTAATATATGTTACATACATGGATTTATTGGGAGAAGGGCCTGGCAATCCACTCCCAAGGCAATCCCGAAACAGCCATTGAAAACCCTATGAGGGTTGCTATGAGTCGGATACTGACTTGATGGCACCTAACAACTACAACATGGCTTTATATATTATATACATATTATATGTATTCATAGAAAAAACTGAGGAATTCCTGGGAGTTTCCTGTTTTAGACAGGATGAGGAGACAGGCATCTGGTAACATTTGATCAGAGGTTTGAAGGAAATGAGGAAATGAGCTATGCATGACATGTGGGGTTAGTGAGTACAAAGAGTGCTCAGCAAGTGCAAAGGCCTTGGTGGATTCCAGAACACAAGGAGGCCATAGGGCCTAAATGGGATGATGGAGTCCATGAGGTAGGCAAGGGCCAGTTCGTACAGGGTTGGCCTTGAAGGCCATGATTTTTTTTTTTTTGGGTGGTGCTGGAAATTGAATCAGGGCCTCATGCATGCTAAGCATATGCTCTACCATTGAGCTATGGTATATTTTCTGCCCCTAAACGTTGTTTTTTTGCTATTTATTTTGTTTTTGTTTTGGTACTTAGGGGTTGAATCCAGGGATTCACACATACTGTTAGAAGTGGTTGACCACTGGGCTGCACCCCAACCCCCCTTTTTAATCTTTTATCTTGAGACAAGGTCTCACTAAGTTATGCAGGCTTCCTCTGGCCTCAGACTCGTGATCCTCCTGCCTCTGACTCCTGAGTTGCTGAGATTACAGGTGTGTGCCACTGCAGCTGGCTACGACCTTGTTTTTTATTCTGAGTGTGTGGGGAAGCCACTGAGGGTTTTGATAAAGTGGTTGATAAGATTTACTTTATGTTTTAGATCAGGGATCCCCAACCCCTATTAGTACCTGGATTACACAGCAGGAGGTGAGTGACGGGTGGGCAAGCCAGCAATGCTTCATCTGTATTTATAGCTGATTCCTGTTGGCTCATTCATGTCCCAGGCTGTGGAAAAATTGTGTTCCACAAGATCGGTCCCTTGTGCCAAAAAGCTTGGGGACTGCTGTTTTGGATAAAGAATAATCTGGCTAGTGTTTGGAGGATGGGGGAGATGGGTACAGGAGTGGAGGCAGGGTCTCAGGCAGGGGTTTCTACAGATGCCTTTTAGAGTGTGACTTAGAGTGGGAGCACAAGTACTTGCTCACCTGCTTCTAGGACTGTTTCTGAAGATGGGGTGTGGGGGGAGAACTTTGTGTTCAGAATTTTAAACAAATCTGAAAAGTTCTCACCTAGTCCTTTATCTTGTTACGTAAAAAACTGATAATATTTTATGATCCAACCAGCACAGAAATATATTCTCCTTTAAAAAGAAACATTTTAGGGAAGGCTAAAGCTCACTCTCTGACGACTGGGGCCTGCATCTCTAGAAACAAAACTTTGTCACCATGTCTGGGACCCTGACTCCCAGCCTGAGCAAGGATCTTTTAGAAAGGGGTTTTCTTTCGAGATGAACATTAGTGTTTTCCTCTGGGAACATCTTTTCCTTCACTGTGGAGCTGGGAGAGCCAGTTGAATTTGCATTGTCACGAGCACCCCTCCAGCTAGAGCCAGTGCTGTGTGAACTACAGCCAGTCCTTTGGAAGGCATCTGAAAAATAGGCATGAGAAGTGGTCCATTTGCTGCGTGACTGAGCTTGGCCTTTTCCTCACTTGGAGGGACAGGTAGGTCTCCTTGGGGACTCTATTTCAGAACTCTGCTGTTCTCTGCACAGCAGAGGGGACCTGGGGAGAAGCCTGACCCCTGGGATTCTTGCTGCTCTTGGCAAAAATCACTCTCTCTTTGTTCCAGCAACAGTGACTGTGGGGCCCATAAATTATTTCCCCTCCTGTTCTTTCTTGGTGAATCTGATTTCCAGAAGAGTTTAAGAATTCTTTCGTTCAGAACTGTTATAAAGGGAAGTGTGGTCTGGTGGCTAGAGCGTAGGGTCTGGGGCACACCAGGCTTCATGTGTTGGCCCTGGCACGTATAGTCTTAAGACCTTGGGAAAGGGCATTAACTCCTCTGACCTCATAGGTAAATGAAGGGTTGGTGGGAAGATCGAGTCTACCTTATCTTTATGAAAGCCTGTGTTGTGTCTGGCATGGTGGCGATTACCTATAATTCTCGCAATCAGGAGGCTGAGGCAGGAGGATTGTGGGTTGGCCAGCCTGGGCTACATAGCAAGTTCCATGTGAGCCTGGGCTACATAGAGAGATTGTCACAAAATAAAACCCAAGCAAAACAAACAAAACACAAACAACCCGCAAACAAAGGCAGGTTGTAAAATATCACACAAGTGAGAACACAAATGGGATATTCAGTGGCTGCACGTTTTCTACATATTTTTAATTCTTTTGAGAATTATTTTTTGTTAAATGAGTTGCCTTGTGTAGATAATTTAGAATGAACACTGTTTGGATTTATACTAAAGGGATGAAATGTTCATTTAAAATGTGTGAATTTTACATCTAGAGGGAGCCAAAAGGAAATTCTAGTGCAGTGTTCTCCATCTTTTTTTTTTTTTTCACATTGGCCTCCATGGAGATTTTTAAAATTTAGACTATGAAAATTTCTCCATGCTGGGTGCTATGGCATGTGCCTGTAATCCCAGCTGCTTGAGAGGCTGAGGCAGGACGATCACAAATTTGAGGCCAGAGGCAGCCTATATAACTTAGCAAGACCTTGTCTCAGAATCAAAAATAAAAAAGGGGCTGAGGATGTAGTTCGGTAGTAGAGCCTGCTCAAGGCCCTGAGTTCAATCCTCTAGAACTGGAAAAAAAATTTCCCTGGTGAAATTTTTTATTAGCACATACCCATTCTACACAATGATGGATTTCATCATGACATTTGCATACATGTATATTATATTTTGCCCAATGAAATTTTAATCCCATAGATATACTGTATGTCTTTTTGTACAGTGACCCTTTAAAGGCCACAGGCCATTCTAATATTTAAGATCCCCCCACCCCAAACCTGGGTCACTGCCTTGGGAGCAGTATCACCTCACTTGAGAATGTATTTTCTATCCAAGCCTTTTCACAAATGAAGTCCAGGGAAATTGAAGGATTTATGCGGTCACTTAGATGATTATATTTATGATAGTTGAAACTGTTGAACATGTTATCTTTGGGCTAATTATTTAATTCTGTGTCTTGTTAGTATAGACTATGAAAAATTCTTCAAGAAGCTTCATTTGTATGACACACTTTAGGTTTGTAAACCGTTTACTATATACTATTTGAAAGGTTAGAAAGCGAACCTACTAGGGGCATGGGTGAAAGATACTAAAGGAAGTATCCTGTTTCCTGTAATCTTCTTGGTGTGTAGCAATCGCATGGAAGGTGGTAGCAGCTTCCTATGAACTGAGCAGGAAAAGGCTGCTTTGTAAGAATGCTCTAGCACACTGCTACTGGATGGCATGTAAGCTGCCTTGGTAAGCAATAGCTAGATCCTGGTCATTATCTTGTTTTTTTTTCTTCTCCTCAGTACTTGGGGTTTGAACCCAGGGCCTCATACATGCTTTTGCAAGCACTCTACCACTGAGCTGCACCCCCTACCCATTTTTTACTTTTCATTTTGAGTCAGGGTCTCGCTAAGTTATGTAGGCTGCCTCTGGCCTTGAACTCGTGATCCTCCTGCCTCCGCCTCCCAAGTTGGTAGAATCACAGGAGTGCGCCACTGTGCCCAGCTCATTCTTCGTTCTTTACAAGGCTAAGAAACACTGGATTTCCATAATTCATAAGGACTGAAAGTTGGCCATGTATAGAATAGTGTGTGAAAGCCAAGTGCAGGGGTGCATGCCTATCATCCCAGCAACTCTGGAGGGGGAAGCAGGAGGATCAGGAGTTTGGAGCCAGAGGCAACTTGTGTAACTTAGTGAGATCCTGTCTCAAGATAAAAAATAAAAAAATGGGTGGAAGGTGCAGCCCAGTGGTAGAGCACTTGCAAAGTAAATGTGAGGTCCTAGGTTCAACCCCCAAGTACTGCAAATAAAACAAATGAAAACCCAAACAAAAAAACTATGTATGAGTGTCTTTAGTTTCATAGATTAAAGTGACTTCTTGGTATTGTTGATATCTATTAATAACCTAGTTTTTTTTAAATGTATGATGTTAATTTGGCATTGGGGGGAATTTTTTTGTTTTTCTTTTTTGTATTTTTGGAATTTTAAAAGGAATGTAATCAACTTTTTGTTTTAGGTTTTTATTCACAATCCTCACACCCGGAGCCAGCATCTTGGTGCATCCAGAGTCAGCCAGAGCCCCCTGGAGTCTGATGTTTCTCTTCTCAACATTAACCAGGAAGTCAGCTGCCTTACTGCAGGAGTATTAAACCCTGAGCTTGGCTATGATGCTCTTTTAGTGGGAACACAGACCAATCTTTTGGCTTATAATGTCTACAATAACTCAGATTTATTCTACAGAGAGGCAAGTATACCCCTTTATAACCAAAAAGTTCCCATTACCCATTAATGTTCAGTTTTTTATGTTTGAAAGATATCACACATTTATTTTTGTTTATTTTTTATATGGCTGTTATAGTATTGTTAAGCAGCATGGGGTTTGCCATTTATGTCTGTTTTATGTATTCCCAGTATCAGACTTTTTAATTTTTGTCATTTTAGTAGGTATGAGGTGGTATCCTACTGTGAGTTTTTTTTTCCTTATGACCAGTGATTACAGCACTTTTTCTTGTAATTATTACCTATTAATATGTCTTCTTTTGTAAAGTGTCCATCTTTTGCTTATTTTATTATTGGTAGTTCGCTTATTATTAGTAGTAGTTGCCTACTTTATTATTGTGTAGATTCTCTTTGAATATACTAGATACAAGTTCTTTGTCAAGTTTATATACAAGAAACATTTTCTTAGCTGGGCGGGATGTTGGTGGTCTTGTGAGATGGCATCAAATTGGGTCTGACTCATAGTGACCCTATGTACAATAGTACAAAACACTACTATACACTGTGCCATCCATATGGTCTTTTTTTATTTGAGCTCATTGTTGCAGTCAGTATATTTCTTATTTTGAGGTGTGCCATATGAGCAAATGGAGGTGTCAGGGGCTTTACTCCATTCCTGTCATTGAGGTCAAATCTACTTTGAGGAGGCAATTCTTTCTCGAATGCCTTCCAGCTTGGGGCGCTCATTTTCCCACTCTATATTTCCCAGTCTTTCTGTGTTATTCATATTCATTTTCAGTGGCTAATTGTTTTGGGAGTGGGCTTCCAGGTGGTTCTCCCTAGTCTGTCTTAGCCTGGACCTCAGCTGAAATCTGTCCACTATGGGTGGCCTTGCCTTTATCTGAAATACCAGTGGCATAGCTTTCAGCATCATAGCAACATGCAAGCCCCTATGGCACGACAAACTGGCAGACATGTGGGTGGGGGGCGTGATGGTACATACTTGTAATTCCAGCCTTTGGGAGGCTGGGGCAGGAGAATCAAGAGTTCAAGGCCAACCTGGGATACATAGTGAGACTGTGTCTCAAAAACTAAACAAATAAACATTTTATCCCAGTCTGTGGCTATTTCAATAGGTAGATGTCTTTGAATGAGCAAAAGTTTTCAACTTTGATAAAGTCCAGCTGATCTTTTATGTTCTTTAATTGTTACTGCTTTTCCTATCATCCTAAAAAATCCTTGCCTATTTCAAAGTCACTGACTTCTCTTTTGTTTTTGACTGAAATTGGATTTATTCATCAATTCTCTAGAGACACAGAAAAACACGACATGTACGTATACACATATTTGTAACACATATACGTTTGATTAAAAAATATGGTGAAGGTTTAAATTTAAAAACCTATTATAGTCAAAGACACATTGCCATTATTCCCCCTCAACATCCTCCCGTCTTTGAACGCACTTATCCCATTGTTCTTGTCACTTTCTGAAGCAGTTCTGAAGACCTCTGTCATGAGTGCCTTTAGTTTCATCCTCTGCCATGACAGTGCTCCACGTCATGCACTGCTTCTGGTATGGCAGTTTCTGCCTAATGAAAACATGGTGCATCATTATTTATCTTATTTGCCAAGTCTGGCACTATATGACTTCTGGCTCTTCCCCAAAGCAAAAATGACCACAAAAGGTAAATATTTTGAGTCAACTCAGGATATTGATATAGCCACCACAGTACCATCTAAAGACATTTTTGAAAGAGGACTTCTAAAACTGCTTCAGAACATGGCAAGAGGGATGGGATAAGTGTGCTTGAAGGCAGCAGGAGTATTTTGAGGGGGATTAATAGCAGTGTCTCTTACTGTAATAAACACTTTTAATTAAATGTTCACTTGATCATGCCTCATATATTATGAGCCAGCAATTCCATTCCTAAATATATACCCAAGAGAAAAGAAAACATAGGTCCACACAGAAACTTACACACAAATGTTAATAGGGTAGAAACAACCCGGTATAGCCATATAATGGAATATTATACAACTATAAAAAAGAATAAAGTACTGACATATGCTACAACATAAGCTGAAAAGCATTGTGAAATAATCCAACCAATAAAACATAGTATATGATTTCATTCATAGGAAAGTTCAGAATTCAGAGACAGGAAGTACAATTACATTACTGGTTGCTTGAGGATGGGAAGGAACATAGGAGGGGGAGGTGACAGCTAAAGACTACTGGGTTTGTTTTTAAGTAGATGCATGTTTTGGAATTGACTATATTGATGGTTGTACATATCTGTGAAGATACCAAAACTATTAAGTTGTAAACTTTAAATAGGCACATTGTATGGTATGAATTATTTCCCAAAAAAAGCTGTTAAAAACATTTACTGAGTACCAGGCCCAGTTGTAGGCATTTTACTTATATTAATCCATTATATTTTCACAAATCACTCAGCGAGGTGAGCCCTGTTATCTGAACGTCTCCACTTTGCATGTGAGAAACTGACGCTGAGTGGCCCAGGATGGTTCTCTTGTCCCCCTTCAGCAGCAGCGGGACAGTGAAGCAGAACTTCAGAGCTGTCTGTCCTGATGCAGCTGCACACAGTGGAGGTGGAGTTGGTGTCTCACCACAGACCCCACTTTTGGCTGTGCTTTGGGTAAAGGAAAGGGATGTGGTCCTGGGGAGCCCTAGTCTGCCCTGTCACACGTAGATAAAAAGGAAAGAAGCCCTAGCAGGAGCTGCAGAGTGCCCACTGTACTTGGGCAGTTCAAGAATATGGTTAGGGCTCAGCCTGTCCTCTTTTAGATCTTGTCTTTTAGATCATGTCTCAGGGTAGATGCAAGGGGCCCCTCCCTGGGGTCCTTGAAAGTAGTAATGGTTGGTCTGTGGACAACCCTTAACATTAAAAAAAAAAATCTAGCTGGGATCCTGTCTGTGATCAGGTCTCACAGGCTAGTGAGACTGTGGAGCATCTTTGCTGTTGGCTGGAATTACATCCAATCAGCATGGTTACCCCGGTTACCTGGGGGTGATAAGAAGCTCTGATTAGTAAGAATGTGCTACTACACCTGGCTTTGATATTTTCATGCTAAAGTTTTCTCCAGAAAGACTGCTATTTTTCTATCAACCCTAAAAAAACAAGAGGGCCTATTTTGTTTTACCCTAGTAATAGTCATTATTATTATTTTTTAACATTGCTTATCTGAAAGAGTGAAAAATGATGTAAGAATGAACATTTTCCATGTTTGTTGGTTATTTATATTTCTTTTCTAATGAATTTCTTGACTTTATTTATTTGCTTTGGGTGTTTATTCTTTTCTTGTTTATTTTCCTTTATTAACAAAAATTACCAGTCTTACATGTTGTTGTTAGGTGCCATCAAATTAAGTCTGACACATAATGACCCTATGTACAACAGAATGAAACACTCTCCAACACTGTGCCATGTCCAGTACTATGTCAGAGCTTCATAGGGTTTTCAGTGGCTGACTGTTTAAGGAGTGGGCTGCTAGGTCCTTCTCCCAAGCCTATAGCACCTGGTATTCCCAGGTGGTCTCCCATCCAAGAATTAACCAGGTCCAACCCTGGATACCAGGGTGGTATGGCTGTAGACCTGTCTTACATATTGCAGTTATTTTTCCCAGTTCATTGTTTATCTTTTACTGTTTTGTTTGGTTTTTGTTTTGTTTGTTCTTTGAGACAGAATCTTACTATGTTGCCCAGGCTGATCCCAAACTCTTGGGCTTAGGCGATCTGCCTCAGCCTCCTGCTTAGCTGTGACTACAACAGCATGCCCAACTACTTAATTGTTTACCTTTTAACTTTATTTTCTGGTTGACTGACCTTTGGACAGTTTTAATTTCTTATGGGATCTTTATAGCCAGTCTTTTATTTATGTTATGTATATTATATATATTTCTTTATAGCCAATCTTTTCTTTATATATATATTTATTTTATATAATATGTACGCCCTTCCTTTATAGCCATATATATGTTCCTTTCCTTTATAGCCAGTCTTTTCTTTTTTCCTACTTACAGATTTTATAAATAAAGATTATTTTCCAGTACAATAAACATTTAGTGTTTGTAAAAGTGTCCTTGAATCCTACATAAATAGATTATGTTTATATAATGTATTAAGGAAATATGAGATTAATTCTGGTTTGTGGGACCATTATTTGTACATTATTTGTACAATAAAAACACTGGATGATACTATGAAGAAGATCTCTATCCACTATGGTTAAAGTTTGGGTTTTTAAAGGTATATGTCTTCCTTCTCTGGAGAATTCTCCCTGTAGAAGTTGGCTGTCCTGCTGAGCCCCAGATTATCAGAGCAGCTTGTGGCAGTTTAGCTTGAGAGCCAGGGCTCTGCTTTACCCTGGGTCTGTGTCATCTTTGCTGAAGCTGCAGTGATGGGCTTCGTTGAAGCACTGGCTGTCCTCTCAGGAGACCAAATGGCTTCTGACAAATAGTGACAGAGGCATTTGAGTATCCAGATAAAAACACAGATATGCATTACCTCCAGTGTGCCTGCCCGTCACTGTAGTGCTGATGACATGTCTTTTGTTTTTCTTCTTCCTAGGTAGCAGACGGGGCAAATGCCATTGTGCTGGGAACACTGGGGGACATTGCTTCTCCTCTTGCGATTATTGGTGGAAATTGTGCTCTGCAGGGTTTTGATCATGAAGGGAATGATCTCTTTTGGACGGTATGAAGAACTAAACATTCTTTTGGTACTTTTAAGCATTTTTACTCTTAATTTTCCTCAGATTTTTTAAACCACTCATTGTACTGAGTAATAATAAAAAATAGTATTCGTAATTTTATACAATAAATAGGATAAGAGCAATTTGAATAACTCGTTGGGGGTTGTATAATCGTTCCCTTCACTTAGCTCATATATATGGGTTAAATGAAGCCAAGATGGCACCTTAATGATTCTTAGTTTCATTTTCAGGTTACTGGAGACAATGTCCACTCCTTGGCCTTGTGTGATTTCGATGGTGATGGGAAGAAAGAGGTATGGAGCGAAGCAGATGCTTCTTTGATATGCTCAGCTGAATACATTTTTCCCATGATGATGACATTTGTGTTGAGAGAGGTATTAGTGTCTTGTGGCTGATTTTGGAGCTTTGTTACTTAAATAATGAGCCCTTTGTCTATCTCCCCCGCATTTATTTATTTATTTATTTATTTATGAGGCAGGGCCTTAATATGTACCCAGGCTGGTCTTGAACTTGTAATTCTCTGCCTCATCATCTCCATGGCTGGGATTAGGGGCCTGTGCCACTATGCCTGGCTCCTGGCTCCTATCTCCTTTCTTTTGGACACTAAACAACTTGTGTTTTCCTTATACAAACAAAGATCAAGGGTTTCAAGTTTCAAAGACACAGAAGAGGGAAAAGAAGGCAAAATGGTCATTGAGACCTGTCACATGCATAATCCTGTACATTGCTTCTGATTCTTTGAAGCCATATTCTTTGAAGCAGTTTCTAATTTTGCCCTAGTTTTTCAAGAATTTAAAAGGTTCAGAGATTGTCTCTTAGCTTTTGAAATTATTTTGCTGGTTACTCTAGAATTTACTTCGTGGCCAGTCAGTACATGTAAAGCACTGTGTTGGGTCCTCCCTTAGCTGTCTCCTGTGCATGGACACTGGCTGTGGTGTTTTAAACAGAGCTTCCATCTGTGCCAGGGAGAGTTGCTGACCAGGGAGCGGTTGCCAATGTGCAGGAACATGCTCTCTACATGGCAGGGTCTGATCTGTAGCAGCCCCTTTGTCTTCACCGACTGAATCAGTTGGGACCTCCTTCAGTATTGGGTCCCTGGAGGACTGGAACTCTTGGGGGCAGTAGCAGCAAAGTACTGTCCAGTTTTTTGTTTTATTTATGGAATTTTGCTCTGTTTACTTACTAAACTAAATGTGCATTTTTCCCCTCTTTAGCTTCTTGTAGGATCTGAGGATTTTGACATCCGAGTTTTTAAGGAAGATGAGATTGTGGCAGAAATGACAGAAACAGAGGTAGGCAGTACTGCCTCAGAATTCTGGTGAGCTCGGGCAACACAGAGCAGCACGGTCAAATGTAGCGTAAGTGGGTGCCGGGGCTGTGGCTCACCACCTGGATGGTTTTAGGATAAAAACTGTGGGTTTCCCCTCAGTCCTACTGTATACTTTTTATACATTCACATTTAGTATTATGATTTCTTTTTTTTTTTTTTTTTTTGAGAGAGTCTCTGTGTAGTACAGACTGGCCTCGAACGTGAACTCCTTGAACTCCTGCCTCAGCCTCTTCAATGCTAGGATTACAGGCATGTACCATGACTCCTGGTCCACATTTATTTTAATGCAAAACAATAGTTGTGGACAGAGAAGTAATGAAGGACAGAAGTAAGTACCAAAAGCAGTAGGGTGAAGGTGTGTGTGTCTGTAGTAGGGTTTCTATCTTATGAGTTTCAAAGCTTTCGTTTGCTTTTCTGGAAAGAGAGACCTTGGGCTTTCATTAGAATCTTATAGGGATTTGCATCCTCCTCCTTCCTCCCCAAGCCCCCAGACAACAATCTGAGTATTACTGGCCTATAGGTGTTAAGTCCTTTATTACTGTATTTCTTTCATTCTAATTTGTAGTAATTCTTTTCCTATTTGGTGGGAATCGTTTAGGGTTTTGTTGTTGTTTTCAAGGGGTATTTCTAGTTTTTGTCAATATTAGATGTAAGAAGAGTCCACTCTGAAACATCTTTTTCCTAAGTCCTAGAAAAGAAGAAAACATGAACCATGGCTAGGAAATAGAGGGGACTTTTGCTTTTCTAGTCTGCAAAAGAAAGCAATGAAGGAACAAAGGAAATACTGAAGGACCTGGGGGCCTGGGGCTGGACTTAGGAAAACATGGACTTTAGAAAATTGCTCAGAGGCGGGGCCATTTTCCTTTCCTCTTGGTTTGGTTTTGCTTCTCGTTCAAATATCTTTACTCAGATCAGCAAAATCATGATTCATTCGGCAGTTGATTTTTTTTCCCTTAGTTAACTTTTTTTTTTTTTAAGTACTGAGGGATTGAACCCAGGGCCTTGTGCAATTATAGGCAAACACTCTACAACTGAGCTGCATCCCTAATTCCATATTTTATTTTTTATTTTGAGACAGTCTCACTAAGTTGTGCAGGCTGCCTCTGGTCTCACACTTGTGATCCTCTTGCCTCAGCCTCCCAATTCATTGGGATTATAGGTATGTGCCTCTGTGCCTGGCTGCTGGCAGTTGAATAGTACTAAATATTGTCAGAAGAGTGTTAAGTTCTTTTGGAATCCTACATAGCACTTTGTACTCAGGGTTAAGTGAAGTGGGTGGTTTTGTGGAAAAGGTGTAGGTGTAAAGGAAATTACATAACTATTTTCTGCTTTATACAATTTATATCTTAGTACCTCTTATATTAGGGCCTGAATTATAAAACAGATCTGTAGGATCATACATGTCATTAAGCTTTGGCTTTAACTTTACAGGATAATTTTGTTCAGTATCTAAAATTTTGTCCTTTAAGCATTTTCAATCCTTATGCAGTCCTATAAATATTTCTGCATAATATATGCATTCTGTATATTGTTACATACTACACAAGTCCTTGTACTTATATTTTCAGTTTTGGAAGGATTATACTTTCTTTTACCTTTATCAAACTAATAAATTATACCATAGAATGAAAAGTATACAGGTAAAAGTTAGTTGTAGATTAAACTTCTTTTAAAATTTAGCCTGTAGGATATTATAAATTAAGGGAACTAGACTAATCATTAAAACCTTTTTGGGTAGTATATATAACATCTATTGTACATATTGTAGATCTTGTGTACCTAGTTTATAACTTCCTTAACACCTCCATCTTATTGTTTCTTAAAATGATTTTTTGGAACTTGCCACGAGTTTGATCTAAAGCACCAGACTTTGTGAGTTTATTTAAATCTGATATCCAACTTTGAAATAAATGACATGGATCACAGAGAAGAGGAATACATTCCCCACTCTAGTGGAGGAAGTGCTCTTTAATCTTGCTTTAATACCATTGTAGCAAGGCATACAATTGTATGAAGGTACAGTTCCCATTAAACTGAGCCTTAATGAAAAAAATCTATCTTTATGTATTATTTTTGCAGATAATCACCTCTCTGTGCCCCATGTATGGCAGTCGATTTGGTTATGCCCTTTCCAACGGCACAGTTGGCGTTTATGACAAAACAGCCCGATACTGGAGAATAAAAGTTAGTAGAATTCATCCTCAGATATTCAGGGACTTTATACTTTCAACAGTGAGTGACTTCTGTATTAATTATTGGAATTCTTTTTCAGTCCAAAAATCATGCCATGAGCATTCATGCTTTTGACCTTAATTCTGATGGAGTGCGTGAACTGATTACTGGCTGGTCCAATGGGAAGGTAAGTTTAAATAGCAGCATTAAGAGCGAGGCATGGTGGTGCATGCCTGTAATCTCAGTACTGGGGAGGCTGAGGCAGGAGGATCAGTGCGAGTTTGAGGCCAGCCTGGTCTGCATAGTGAGTTCCAGGCCAGTCTGGGCTACACGGGGAGACATTGTCTCAAAAAACAAAAACAAAAGATAAAAATAATAGCAGAGTTCATGTATAATTCAAAGTAAGAATTGTTTGTGATATTGGCTGCCTGACTTGGAATAGTCAGATGGAAATATAAGCTTGAGTTCTTTGGATGTGTTTTCAAACTTAACTGCTCAATTTTTCCATATTATTTCTTCCTGCTACAGAGTGAGTGAGTGAACTGCCTTTTGGCCTTGTAAGCTCTGTTTGAGAGAAAATCTGCAGGGAGATTCTAAGTCTCTTCTTTGAAGGAATGAAAATCTATTAAGTTGATTATAGATGTAGGCCAGTAACAAAAAAAGATTTTTTAAAAATTAAATTTAATTTTAGTTTCTTAATTTTTTTGAGATAAGATCTTGCTGTGTCGCCCAGGCTGGCCTGGAACTCGCTATGTAGCCCAGGCTGGCCTCAAATTTGAGTTGATTCTCCTGCCTCAGCCTCCCATGTGCTGGGATTACAGGCATGCGCCTGTAAAAAGAATTTTAATAACCTAACTCTCCAAATAGCTCTTTCCTAATCAATCTTTAAAACTGACTGAACATTTAGAATTAATGGGAAGAATCGTGTTAGCATATTGTTTTCCTAGCTTTAACCTCAAAGTAAAAATCTTTTGCTTTCCTTTTTTAACTTTATATCAGAATTTCTTACAGTCTTTTGGCAAGTCAAGATAATCTTGTTAAAAACTGCCTAAGTAGCTGCCAGATCTCCATGGATACCATTTGCCCCAGCTTTCTTGTCTGTCAGTATTGGACTGTTTACGTGGGATCAGCTAATTCCTTTCTTCTTTGCTTTTCCTTTCCCTTTGGCCAGCACCTAGCCTTCCTTTGGTGTTATGTAAAGAACAGATTCTAAAAAGTTGTTAGGTTGGTTCCTGCTTGTCTTCTTGGTTTAGTCTTTAGTGTGGATATTAAATATTTAAATATTATAAGGCAAGACTATGTACTTGCTTATTAAGAAACCTAAAGTTCTTAAAATGAATGTCTTTGTCCATTTGGGCTGTTACAATAAAATACCATAGACCAGGCAGCTTGTAAACAGCAGAAATTAATTCCACACACTTGTGGAAACTGGGAGGTCCAAGATCGAGGTGCAGGTAGATGCAGGTAGATTTTGCATCCGGTAAGGCCTGGGTCCTCATAGGTGGCTGTCTTCTCACTGTAACTTCACATGGCAGATGCTGGCGAGAGATCTCAAGGGGGCTTCTTATGAGGGCACTGGTCCCATACATGAGGGCCATGCCATCATCATCTAATCATTTTCCAAAGGCCCTGCCTCCTAACACGGTCACTCTGGGGATTAGGGTTGCAGCATACAAATTTTGGGGACACAACACAGACCATACCAATGGACTATATTCTGGGGACTATAAATGATCATGATTGATTCAAGTATTAGAAAAGAACACCAAGGTGGGGTGGTGCACACCTGTCATCCCAGTGCCTTGGGAGGCAGAGGCAGGAGGCTTTTGAGTTAGAGGCCAGAAGCAGCCTGCGTAACTTAGCAAGACCCTGTCTCAAGATAAAAAAATAAAAATGGCAGTGGGGGAACAGCTCAAAGGTCGAGTGCTTGCAAAGTATGCATGAGGCCCTGGGTTCAGCCCCCTAGTACTGCCAAAAAACAACAAAAAAGAAGAGAAAACTACTAGACCTGAGCTTTAAAGATTTTAAGGATTTTTCTATTATATAATCTGTCCTATAGCATAAAACAGATAAAATTATACAATTATTACATAAGTGGAAAAACTGATCATCTATGTTTAACAGAAGTAGTATAAAGAAGGAAAATATATAGATCCAATTTGGGAATGTTGGTGCAAAGATACAAAGTAAATGCTACTAGACAGTTAACTTTGTCTTTAGCAGGGGGCACATGGGAGGACAAAACCTCCATTCTGGATAAGCAGAAGTGCAGAACAGTCACATAAATATGAATTTTTAGTCCTCCTCCTTAGGAAATGAATGTTCTTATTTCCTAAATATTATGGAAATGCAGTGCCAGAGCTGCTAGATAGCTAGGCTTTCCTTGGAAGAAGCACGTTCAGCCTGAGTGAGAGGATTATGTTTTATTTTATACCTTTATGTATCATAAAGATATAATTTTTGTGGTGAGCTAACATTTCCTGTGTATTTCTTTGTGCATGTGTGAAGTGCTTTATATGTGGTAACTCTTCCAGGCCTCAGGAGACCTTGTGAAGTGTGGGTACTGTTGTCCCGATACTCTGGCTGTTGATCCATACACAAGACCAAGCATGGAAGGGTTGAGAAACATACTAAGATCCTATAGATAGTAGGTGGCAGAGGTGGGATCTAGACCTGGGTAGCTTTGTCTCGGAGCTCCTGCCCTGGTACCATGATGTATGTACTGTATCAGCAGTCCCAAACCTTTTTGGCACCAAGGACCTGTTCCATGGAAGACAATTTTTCCCCAGATGGAGGATCGGGGGAGGTGGTTTGGGGATCATTCCAGCACATTATATTTATTGTGTAAATACAGATGAAGCTTTGCTCATTTTGGTGGTTCCTGCTTGTCTTCTTGGTTTTGTCTTTAGTGTGGATATTAAATTTGCCCACCTTTCACACCAGCACCCACACTGTTCTGCAAGTCTGGGGGTTGGGGACCCCTGTACCATATGAACTGCCTCTCAGCAGACCCATCTCTTCAAATTGAGCACTGTATGAAGGCCACTATGTAAATAGCTTCTGTTGAAAAAGAAGGAAGCACAGCTGGTTTGAGGCCCCTTTTGGTCCTGCCTGGCCTCCGTAGTCATAGGTATCTCCAGAGAAGTCGCAGGCTTTGTGGAGTACTCTTGAAAACTTCTAGAGTAATTGACTTTTTGTTGTTGTTGGTTTTTTGACACTAGGTCTCACTGTGTAGCCCAGCTGGCCTGGAACTTGTCCTATAGCCCAGGCTGGCCTTGAAATCACTTCAATCTTCCTGCCTCAGCCTCCTGAGTGCTGGGATTACAAACATGCGCCATGGTGCCCAGCTGGTTTTTATTTTAAAAAATTGTGCTGGTAGAGTTGTTCTTAAACTGTAGCCTAATTGACTTTTTAGTTCTTGTTTTATTTTTAGGTTGATGCTCGAAGTGACCGAACTGGGGAGGTCATCTTTAAAGACAACTTCTCTTCAGCAGTTGCTGGTGTGGTAGAGGGAGATTATCGGATGGATGGCCATGTCCAGTTAATCTGCTGCTCAGTGGATGGGGAAAGTAAATTGGGATGAGAAAATCCTTGAAAAATCAAAGTTTTAATTCGGTTGGGTCAAAATGCCAGGAAATTCCACTATATTTTACTGAGATCCTTGAGTTCTAATAAATCCACCTAAATTGGAAAGATAAGAATTTAAGTTTTTGGTTTTAAGAACAAGTTATTTATGACCTAAAAGCACATGTGGTTATGTCTGGGCTATTCCTCAGCCTAACGAGTATTTTATCCCTCTTCAGTCCGGGGCTACCTGCCAGGCACAGCTGAGATGAGGGGTAACCTCATGGACACCAGCATAGAGCAGGACCTGATCCGAGAGCTGAGTCAGAAAAAGCAGAATTTGTTGCTGGAACTCCGAAACTATGAGGAAAACGCCAAGGTAGGGTGTGTCATGCGAAGGGGAAATGTCTGAAACTCTGAGACCGCCCAGGAGGAGCAGCAAAAGCAGGACAGTGTCAGTGGTGGCCAGACTCTGGGCCCCTCCTGCCCACTGCAGAAGTGCACATTGCGTCCGTCTTTTGCCACTTCTAGAATTAAGAGGCCATATGTCTGCTGATCTGGAAATCCCACTCTCAGGCAGCTGAACTGTAGAAATATTTTTTCGATGTTTAAAGACAGTTACTGCAACGCAGTTTACAGTGGTGAACAGCTGGAAGCAACTTAAATGTTCATCAGAGATAGAGAGTATGTGCTGGGGAATATTAAGCAGCTCAGAAGAATGAAGTGTGTGTACTTGGACTGATACGGAAGTAAATCTGATAGTATTAAGTGAAAGAGAGCAAGAATCACGTATACAGTGTTTCTTTTATCTTTTTCAAAAACAAACAATGCAGAAAATTGACAACCAGGAAAACTATATACGTTTGTGTGTACGTGTACACCAAATTGGCTGGAGGATGAGCTGAGGAGTGGAACTTAAATTTGCCTGTTATATATTACTGTGTTTGAATTTGCTGTACTAAGTGAATTTTATTTATTTGTTTATTTATCTATTTATTTATTTATGCTGAGGAGTGAACCCAGGGCCTTGCACATGCTAAGCATGCATTCTACCCTTGAGCTATACTGCCAGCCCCTATTGTTATTACTGTTATCATTTGCAGTACTGGGGGTTGAACCAGGGCCTTGCTAGGCAAGTGCTCTACCACGTAGCTATACTTCCAACCCCTCCTGTATTTTTTTACTTTTGAGACAGGGTCTCGTGAAATTGCGCAGGCTGCCTCTGGCCTTGAATTTGTGACCTTCTTGCCTCTGTCTCCCAAGTCACTGGGATTACAGGTGTGTGCCATGGTGCCTGACTGGCCCCTGGTATTATTGTTATTATTATTATTTTTTGTGGTAGTGGGAGTTGAATCCAGGGCCTCGTCTTGCATGCTCTGCAAGTGCTGGACCACTGAGCTGCACCCCCAGCCCATTTTTTTTTTTACTTTTTGAGACAGGGTCTCCCTAAATTACACAGACCGCCTCTGGTCTCGAACTTGCGATCTTCCTGCCTCCGCCTCCCGAGCTGCTGGGATTACAGGCATGCGCCACCACACCCGGCACTGGCCCCTGGTATTCTAAAGAACAACATGAAAAGAATGTAAAAGCCTGATGAGGTGCCACAGACAATAACCACAGATGGGGCCAGGTGTGGGTATTTTCCCACAGGGTCAGACAGGACAAGGGAGCACTAAAGAGGTCAGTGGAATTCAGAGGAATTCCAACCACTCATAGAAGATAAGGAGTCTGTCTTTTGAAGGGGAATAAGTGTATTTTTTAACAAGGACCTTTGTTCAAGTTGAAGGGGTGGGGTATTTTGCAGGCTGACTGCAGCAGTCCACTGAATGAAGCTGATGGGCAAAGGGGCATAATCCCGGCCAATACCAAGCTGCACACTGCCCTCTCAGTTAACCTGGGGAATGAGACCCAAGCTGCACACGCAGAGCTGTGCATTTCCACTTGCAACGGTGAGATGTTACTTACAGCGGCTGCTCATCGGTGCCTGTGCATCTGAGGGTCATTTCCAGACTGCTGTTTTTGCTTTTCCCTGCAGATACCATCATCCGAGCAGTACTGATTTTTGCAGAGGGAATTTTTGTAGGTGAAAGCCACGTGGTCCACCCCAGCGTTCATAACCTCTCCAGTTCTATCCGTGTTCCCATTACACCTCCCAAAGACGTCCCTGTGGATCTGCACTTGAAAACCTTTGTGGGTTACAGAAGCAGGTGGGTCTTTACAAGTCACAGTTCATTTCCATAGTGCATTTAGCAGAGGGCAAGCTGGGTAGGTTTTCCAATGTGCTTGCATTCTGTGGGACCAGAGAAGCCATTGAGTGGGTTTGGCCCGCCAGTCCAGGTTTCCCGTGACCTTTTATTTCCTAGTCAGATGATCTCAGAGTTACAAAAATATAAAAATGTATGTTCATTGGCGCAGGGAGCAGAGCTCCATCGTGGGGCATGTGTTAGCATGCTCAAGGCCGTGAGTTCAATCCCCAGCACTACATACAAGGACAGTTTAATTGATGATTTGTCAAATTATGGTTTTGGCCACTAGACTATAAGGGTTGAGATGTACCTTTGTATGAGGGTTGTATATAATCTCGGCTAGTGAATAAAAACCACTACATTTATGGAAGATAAAAGCCTTTTCGCCAGCTGCTGTGGCTCACGCCTATAATCCCAGCAACTCAGGAGGCAGAGGCAGGATGATCGCAGGTTCGAGACCAGAGGCAGTCTGCTTAATTTAGGGAGACCTTGTCTCAAAATAAAAAGTAAAAATATGAGCTAGGGGTGCAGCTCAGTGGTACAGCACTTGCAAAGCATGCAAGCACGAGCCCTGGGTTCAACCCCTATTGCAAAAAAAAAAAAAGTCTTTCAACATTTCTGTTAGGGCATTTTAAATCCTTGGATCATGCACATGTGTATATATAGACTTCATGTTATCTCTTAATTCCCCAGCCCAATTACTACAACACCTTAACCCTTAAGTGTTTGGGGATTTTTTTTTTTTTCTTCACTAATGATGACCCAGTGGTGACTTTATTTTATGGGTCATGCACTTTGAAATAACCCTCTTTGAAACACTTCTCTTGTGTTCCATTGGTTGGCCATAGCTCCCAGTTCCATGTTTTTGAATTGACACGACAACTCCCCCGATTCACCATGTATGCACTGACCAGGCCAGATTCTGCCAGTGAGCCTCTCAGTTATGTGAACTTTATCATTGCAGAACGGGCACAGAGGGTGAGTAGTTTGCTCTTTTCCTTCAATACTTTTGCACTTTTGAATCCATTATATTGGTAGCAGTAAACATGATATGAAAGAATTATGTGCTGTAGAATTTGGCCAGAACCTCTAATCAAAATATCACTAAACTATCTTCTCTCATTTTCAAAAAACCCCACACATTATTGATCTATGCAATCCTTAGTTACAAGTGAATTCTTACCAATTCTTAATTCCTTTCTTTCTTTGGTTGTGGTCTTAGTGAGGTTTTGATGTAGTGTTTGGAGAGGAACCTACATCAAAATGGAAAGAGATAGCCAGGCATGGTGGCACATGCCTATAATCCCAGAAGTTAGGAGGCTGAGGCAGGAGGATCATGAGTTCAAGGCTAGCCTGACGTACATGATGTGTTTCAGGCCAGCCTAGGCTACGTAGTGAGACCCAGCCTCACAAACAACAACAGTAACAACAAAAAACCTACCAACCAAGCAAAAATAAGATGAGGCCAGCAAAACAAAACAACATGATAATAAAACAATGGAATAGAGTGGGATTTTGGAGCTGGGAACATTTCTTGTGGGTTCTAGGCCTAAGAGTGCTCTAAGGGCCTGGGTTTGATCCCTAGCACCGCAAAAATGGGAAAAAGACCTGGCAGCCCACTTCAGAAACAGCCATTGAAAACCCTATGAATAGCAGAGAAGCACTGACATAGTGTTAGGCATGGCACAGTGTTGGCGAGTGTCTCATTCTGTTGTTCATAGGGTCACTATGAGTGGGAACTGACTCCATGGTACCTAACAACAACAATTAAATTCTTAGTGCTCCTTTTCACAATAGCAAGGATATGGAACCAGCTAAGGTGTCCATCAACAGAAGAATGGATACATATACACAATGGTATACCACTCAGCAATAAAAAAAAAAAATGTCATTTGCAGCAAAATGGGTGGACCTGGGTAGCATCATCATAAGCGAACAAACACAAGCTCAAAAAGAGAAATATCATATGTTCTCACTCATGTTGGAGCTGAATCATACTTAAAGGAAGAAAAAAATCCTACACATAAGTTGATACATAAAAAATGCACAATTAAACTTAGTGAAGAAGGGACAATATAAAGAATAGAAAGAAGGAGAGAGGGAACTAGCAGAGGGAAGTGAAGACTGTGGAAGGTGGGTTGGGGAGGAGGGTCAATGTGGAGGGATGAAGGGACAGAGGACAATCTCAGTGTAAACAGCGCAACTTCATGAGTACATTGGAAAAATGGGAGAATAACCCAAATACGCATTTGAGTTTTACCAGGTATTAGCCATAAGGCTTCATAAACCTATGGGTTGATCAAAGTGTTGCCAGAAGTGATGTAAAGGATGCAAAATGGAAAAAGCCAATGCTGTATTACTCTATACCCCATCATTATTTACTAATAAAAGGAGATTTTTAAAAAAATCAAAAGACATATTGCATTGGGACAACTGTTGTAAGAGACCTCTTTAAAGTGTTGAAAGTAAAGATGTCACATTTAACACAAAAAAGAAAATTCTTAGTGCTCTTGGAGAATTCCTCTCACCATTGTGAGCCTCAAGTTCCTTATCTTTAAGTGAAGATAGTGTTGCTGACCTCACAAGAGCCTCCTGAGGATTACATGACTGGTGTTACAGTGCCTTATTAAATTTAAAGGACTAATAGCTGGGCACTGTGGTGCACGCCTATAATCACAGTGACTTAGGCGGCTGAGGCAGGAGGGTCACAGGTTTGAGGCCAGAGACAGCCTGTGAAACTTAGCAAGATCCTATATTAAAAGATTTAAAAATGGGCTGGGGTGCAGCACAGTGCTAGAGTACTTGCAAAGCATGCATAAAACCCTAGGTTCACACCCCCAGTGCCTCAAAAATAAGGTAAAATAAAGGATTGATACCAGAGGTCTTTAACCTTGCCTGGGCTTCAGAATGGAAGCTAAGGCCTTCCCAATGGCCTCATGGTGATTCTGAAATAAACTTTGGGTTGCAAACCACTGTGCAGTAGTATTATTACTAATATTTAACCTAACTCTGTTGAAGTAGCTCTGTGTCTGTGTTTTGTGTACATGTTACTTCATTTAAACACTTTTAAAGAAGAGAATGGAATAGTTTTAAGCAGATAACATCCAGGCTACACGCACAGAGCTGTTGTATAAACAGACTTAGCATCTTACTTAATCCTTTATACATTGCATGTAAGATGTCTAAGTGGAAAATACTGTAAAATCATGTGTGCTAGGGCATCAAACATAATTTTGAATCTTACTTGAGAACATGTATGTGGAGAGAAAAAGGAACGTGATTAGTGTTCTCTCCGTGGAAGGTGAGGTATAATTGTTTTTAAGCAAGCAGTAAACCTAGAGGGAGGGAGAACTCTTCCTTCCATACTGACTGAACTTTAAAGATTGAAACACATTTCATTCTATTCATTTTTAAGATTGTCATGTGGCTCAACCAGAACTTCCTGTTACCAGAAGACACTAACATTCAGAATGCTCCATTTCAAGTGTGTTTCACGTCCTTACGGAATGGTGGCCAGCTCTACATAAAAATAAAACCTAGTGGAGAGGTAATGCCTAATGTCATGGGGCAGAGAGTTCTCCTGTGCTTTTAACCATTCAGTTGCAAAGTGAGATGGGTGACTCCAGTGTCAAGATCATAAAACCAAGTGTTTCACCTTTGTCTGCTAGTGTTGTGATCACAGCCACTGCAGTGTAATCTAGAGCTCGGTTTTCTGCATCCCTCCTCCCATTCCTTCACTCCTTCCTTGTATAATTTGGGAAGGGCTGGGATTACAGAAGTGTACAAAAACATTTTC
>VMDO01009673.1:61736-75945 GCA_007922755.1 Pedetes capensis
CTTTTTAATTCCTAAGTGTTCATGGTCTCCAGGTGGATGAACATCATTCATTGCATCAAAAGCTCAGTGCTGACATGGCTGATAATTCTAATCTGATCCGAAGTTTACTGGTCCGAGCTGAGGATGCTCGTCTGATGAGGGACATGTGAGTATTTACCATGGTTAGGGTGTTGTTGTAGTTAGGCACTGTTGAGTCAGGTCTGACTCATAGTGACGCTATGGACAGCAGACCAAACACTACCACTGTGCCATGCCTGGCACTATGTCAATGCTTCTCGGCTATTTATAGGGTTTTCAATGGCTGATTGTTTTTGGGAGTGGGCTGCCAGGTCCTTCTCCCAAGCCTACAGCACCTGGTGTTTCCAGGTGGTCTCCCGTCCAGGTACTAACCAGGCCCAACCCTGTTTAGCTTTTGAGATCGGATGCCAGGATGGTACGGCTGTGGGTATGGCTAAAGGATCGGTACAAGGAAAAATCATGTGAGCAATATAGAATAGCAACTCCAGGTGCTACTATGATATTATTAGTAGAGTTGCAAATGTGTATGACCTACGACTCAGCAGTTCTGCTCAAAAGTAAATGATTTTTAAAATGTATTATTGGAAATTTAAAAAATGTAAAAATAGATTAAATAATTAAGGATTTCCTATATACCATCTACTTAGCTTCAACAGTTATGAAGTAAGAGCTGATCTTTTTTCATCTCTACACAGTTGGGCTGGGTGTTAGAAGTCAGTTGATAGAGTGCTGCTTCTCACTCTTTGAGGACCCAGGTTCAATCCCCAGCACTACAAAAATGGGATGAGGACATGGCAATCCACTCCTGAAGCAATCCTGGAACAATAAGCCATTGAAAACCCTATGAGGATCACTATGAGTTGGACCCAACTTGACGGCACCCAACAACCACTATACTCAACCTCTTTCCTTCCCAGGCATTAGATTATTTTAAAGCAAATTCTGGACATATAATTTTGGCTACAAGTATGTCAGACATTTTACCTTTTAAAATATTTTGATAAGACATAATACCCTTTTCCCAGTTGGAAAATATAAAATGATTTTCTTTTACTCTTTCTGTGCCTGTCTTCTCTTCTCTTTTCTCCTCTCCTCGCTCTTTCTCTTTCTTTCTTTCTTTCTGGAGATAGGGTCTCTCTGTGTAGCCCAAGATGATCTGGAACTCACTCACTGTGTAGACCAGTCTGGCCTTGACTCATGCCCATCTTCCTTCTTCAGCCTTTTGAGGGCTGGGATTTCAGGCGTGTGCCACTATGCCTGTCTTTAAAATGATTTCTTAATGTTATAAAATATCAAGTCAGTGTTTAAAATTACCCAGTTTTCTCACACGTGTTTGTGTGTTTTAAGTTTGATTGTTCAAACCAAGATCCAAAGACCATATGCTGAATTTGGTTGATAATGTCTTAATTCACCTTTGCTTACTTGCTCTTTCTTCCTCCCTGTCCTGTAGTTTCTCCTTTTAGACGTTGCTGATTGTGTCCTTATGGTAACATTTGGCAAGAATACTTCCTAAGTGTTGGGTATTCTGTGAGGAAGCTCAAAGGTCTGACTGTCTCCTTTTGTGTTGCTATTAGCCATTGATAATCATTGTTTAGATCCATTATTTTTTTGGAGGGTGTTGAAAAATAGTGATAGTGTAATTCTATTGTCTTTTCTTTACATATTAGCTGAATACTGTAAAAAGTAATGTTCCCTCATGAATTAATGAGTTGTTTGGTTCCCTGCGGTATAGTTTATACAGGAAACACAGGCTGTTTATCAGCATACTCTAAGGTGACCAATGAGATTTTTAAATCCTTGCGAATTCACATATTTTAACATCTTTGTTGTATTTTAGTCCATTTCAGTTATTATTATTTTGTTTTCTTGAGATAGAATCTTGCTGTGTAGCCCAGGCTGTCCTGGAACTCACTATGTAGACCAGGCTGGCCTCGAACTCGCGTTGATCCTCCTGCCTCAGCTTCCTGAGTGGGGGGAAATAATAATTATTTTGGGCAGCTAAGTTATGCTGTCTTTTGCCAGTAGAAGGTGCTGTGGGTTGGGTAAAGTTCCCTTTGGATGCAATCCTGCTAATTTTGTTCTGTACTTTCAAGTACGGGAAAATATTTTAGGCTTATCTGGTACGTTTCCTTCTCTAAATCTGGACTCAGCCCTTTCTCTAAGGAATCTTGCCTTTCTTAGTGGAAAATTTAAAGCACTTTAAAAATAATTGTAGTCAAATTGATTAATCATTTCCTTAATACAGTTACATTTCGAGTTATATTTAGAACAACTGTCTTTACTCCCAAGTTACAGAGTACATCTTTTGTGTTTTCTTTTAATTATAAATGCTTTCCTTTTTTACATTTGAGTCTCTCTTCCAGTTGGAGTTTACTCTAGTGTTTAAGTAATAAATTCAGTTCTATCTCTTTCCATATGATTGCATTATTTCAGTACCACCTTTTTTTTTTTTCGTGGTGCTGGGATTTGAACTCAGGAACTCACACATACTAGACTTGCACCTTACCATTGAGATACACTCCCAGCCCAGTGTTACTTCTTTAAAAGTCTATGGTTAGCTGGGCATGGTGGCACATCTGTAATCCCAGTGACTTTGGAGGCTGAAGTGAAAGGATCATAAGTTTGAGTCCAGAGGCAGCCTGTGCATAACTTAGCAAGATTTTGTCTCAGATTTTAAAAAAAGTAAACAATGGGCTGTGGGTGCAGCTCAGTAGCAGAGTGCTTATACAGCATGTAGGGTTCAACCCTGCAACACCAAGAAACAAAGTCCATTGTTTTCTCACTGACTTGAGATACTATTTACCATCAATCATATTTACATATGTGGTTGGGTCTGTTTCTAGATTTTCTATACCATTGTCTTGGGCTGTATTGGCTCTTTATTCTTGTGCCATGCTTGTGTATTTTTTAATTTATTATGGCAAAGCACAAAATTTATCAAATTAACTATTTTAAGTACACAGCTTTTTTTTCCTGACAAATTACTAGATATATAACTTACAATATACATACTGAAAATTCACCCTTTTGAGGTTTACACTTCAGCAAATTTTATGAAACTTATCTGATTGTGTTGCCGATACTGAAATCAAGACCGAATGTTTTTATTGTCATTGTGCCTCTTTATACCAATACCTGTCCTAACCTCTAGTGACCACTTCTTTCTTTCCCAGTAGTTCTACCTTTTCCAAAAGACATCAGAGAGTATAGAACCTTTGTAGTCTGGCTTCTTTCACTTACCATTAATGCCTCTGGGATTTATCCATGTCATTGCATGTATCAGTAGTCCATTCCTTTACATTGCAGAATAGTATTCCATCATATGGATAGGCAGTACTTTATGGATTGTTTTCAAACTTTGGTGTTTGTGACTGAAGCTGCTATATATATCATCTGCATATGGTTTTTTTTTTTTTTTTTTTTTGCAAACATGTACTTCCTGTTCTCTTCAGATGATATTGCTGGGTTATATATAAGTATATGTTTAAATTTGTAAGAAACTGTCAAATCAGTTTCCAAAGTTACTGCACTATTTTGCATTCTAACCAGCATTGCATGAGAGTTCCCGTTGATAAACATTTTTGCCTGCATTTGGTATTTTCAGTTTATTTTAACCATCTTTATTGTGTAGAAATATTTCACTGTGGTTTTAATTTTGTGCTTTTTAAGGAATCTTTGATAAAATATAAAGTTGAGTCTGTTGTCGGGCAATATTTTATTAAGACTGGTCTCTGATCTAGTGATGGTTAATCTGAAGTTTGAAAGATAGCCTATTGTCTTGCTCACTTTTCCCTATCCTCTCAGCACAGGGACTTGATAATTCTGAAGTTTCTGAATCCAGATCAACCATGGACCAATCACTAAGAAGAGTTGCTTGTCTTCCATTCATTTGGAAGAAATAGGATATTTCGGTGGAAACTTCTCAGTGTTTTCAGAGCAGACGTTAGTGGTTACCCTATTTTAATGCAAATATAGCTAAGAGCATGTTTTCTTTTTAAAATGCATCTAAGATGTTTGAGTGTTAATGTTAAGTTTCTATTGATTTACCCAGGAAAACAATGAAGAATCACTATATGGAACTCTATGACCTTAATAAAGACTTGCTAAGTGGATATAAAATTCGCTGTAACAATCACACGGAACTCTTAGGAAACCTTAAGGCAGTAAATCAAGCAATTCAAAGAGCAGGCCGCCTGCGTGGTAAGTCTCTTCAGAGCACTGTCCTGTGTCTGTACTTTTTGGGTGAGGATCATTGAAGATGCTGGTAGCATTCCTTAACTCATTGAGGCCTAAAGTAGAATCCCCACACTTGGGTTCCCATCAGTCAATAGTTGGTCTCCACACTTTTTCAAAGGGAAAGAAAGCCTTCAGCTCCTTTCCTAAGATCTTGCTGAATCTGCTCAGGAAAAACCTAATGTTTATGTTTCGAAAAATCCAGACCAGCCATGGACCAATCACTAAGAAAAAGTACAGCCTGAGAGGCCCCACTGGAAGAAAACAGAGACTGAAAATTACTGAGTTAAGGGTCCTGCTTCAAAGTTTAGAAAAAGAACAATAGGATAAACTGCAGGCAACAAATTGGCCAGAGATTAAATCTGAATTCTGCTGTTTGGGGCCAAGTGTTGGCCTTTTGTGAAGTAATCTTTGTTAGATGGTTATGAGCTTTGATTCTTTTTTGGAAAACCTACTTTTGGTTTCTAGGATGAGATGGTCTCAGTTTGTTTTGTGATAAATTCCATCACTAAGTTATCTTTTTTAGGGATTGGGAAGATAAATTAGTAAAATTTGCATATGTAACTCTTTTTCCACTCTAGTTTTATGTTGTCTTAAAACAGGCCTCTAACTTGTAACTTTATTTTTAATAATCTTTCTGGGCATACTGACTTGATTTTCCTCTTCTACAGTTGGAAAACCAAAGAACCAGGTGATCACTGCTTGTCGGGATGCGATTCGAAGTAACAATATCAACACACTGTTCAGAGTCATGCGGGTGGGGACAGCTACTTCTTAGGAGAGAAGTAAATAGGGATTGAAGTTCCTGGAAAAAGTTTCCCTCTAGAAATCTAGGCTAGTTTGCTGGATCACATCGTAGTGAATGCAGGGCATTAGGAATGAAAACAGCCTTAGGAAATTGTACAGATTAAAGACAAAGCATTACATCTGAAAAAAGTATTCCTTTTCTACTTTAAATCTACTTTAGTACTGTTGCTGAATAACACTATATTTGTACGAAGGAGGGTATGCACTTTTGAAATGTCAGAGCTTCAAAGCTCAGCTTTTACTTATGTATGTAACGTTAAGGTATGAATATAATTTCTTCTTGAAATTATTTGTATTTGCAAATGGATTATTTACTTTTTCATTAAAATTAAAAGGTATTGTTTTTTGTTGTTGACTGATTATAAAATCACCACCACATCAAAATTGCAAAACCTATTTATATTTCTGGAGAAAACCAAAACTGTTGATCTTCAATTTGTGTGCCCTTTTTAATCACTGAAAGATGTATATAAACAACTTTATCTTAAGGAAGAATTGATTTCAGGTGATCTATTAGTTGTGGATGGAGCTGGAATTTAGCTCAGTTGGTGGAACACCACTCTGCAGTCTCTGAGGTCCTGAGTTTGATTGCCTGCATTGTAAAAATGGGAGAAGGATGTGGCAATCTACTCCTGAGGCCATACCGAAACAATCAGCCATTGAAAACCCTATGGGGGTCGCTGTGAGTCAGACATGACTTGATGGCACCTAACAACAACATCATTAGTTGTGGTGTCTGCAGCCCTACCACTGTGGCATCCCATCCTGTCAGATCTCGGAAGCTGAGCAGGGTTGGGCTTGGCTAGTACTTGGATGGGAGACCACCTGAGAACACCAGGTGCTGTAGGCCTGGGAGAAGGACCTGGCAACCCACTCCCAAAAAAACAATCAGTTATTGAAAACCCTATGAATAGCAGAGAAGCACTGACAAGTGTTTCGCCTGTTGTATGTAGGGTTGCTATGAGTCAGACACCGACTCAAAGGCACTTACACACACATACACACACACACACACACATACACACACACAGAGCTGGGATTTAGCTCAGTTGGTACAGCAACACTCTGTAGTCTCTGAGGTCCAAGTTTGATTCCCAGCACTGCAAAAATGGGAGAAGGATGTGGCAATCCACTCCCAAGGTAACCCCAAAACAGCCATTGAAAATCGGATACCGACTCAATGGCACCTAACAACTATCTATCTATCTATCTATCTATCTATCTATCTATCTATCTATATTTTGCAGTACCAGAGGGTTGAATGCAGGGCCTTGCACATGCTTGTAAGCACTCAACCACCAAGTTGCAGAGCTGTATCCCACCCCCTTTTTATTTTTAATTTTGAGACAGGGTCTTGCTAAGTTGTGCAGGTGGTCTCTGGCCTTGAACTTGCAATCCTCCTGCTTCCGCCTCCTGAGTGTTACAGGCACGTGCTACCTTGCCAGGCCCCTCAATACATTCTTAATTCCTGTTTTAGAGAACAGTTTCTGCATCTTAAATCAGCTTCCCTCTCACCATGGTGCTGAAACAGTGCTGTGGACAGTAACGCAGCTGCTTCTCCCACATGGGCTTCTGTCCTCAATAAGCCTGTCAGGGGCCTCAGAAACTGTACAACCAGGGGTTCTTCAACTATTATGTCACCCTAGAGGTGTTCTACAAAAATGATTTCCAACACTGTTATTCATGTTTCAGATCTTATAATCAGCAATGACAAATCTGCCAGTGCAGAGTCCTGTGATCATGAAATTAAATCATCTTGTTTTACTCTGAAACTAAAGGACAGCGAGACAGCCATTGCTGCCTGGTACTTTGCACTGTGCCTTTCCCATCTGGCCCCTGCCCACACTGCATGCTCTGGCTCCTGAGTGGTTGTTTTATTCGTACAGACAGAACTCTCCTTTTCCTAAGAATGATGCCACATGGACAGCTCCCAGGTTGTTTTCCCGTTGTCTGGGGGGACTGCATCTGAGAGAGAACCCCATTTGTGTAGGACAGGCCACCCTGGCATCCAGATCTGCTCCAGGAAAGGTCTGTTAAACAGGGTTGCCATTTCCCACCCAGCTTTAGTATGTAATGGCGTTGAAGAGGTGGTGCAAGCCAAAACCTTTTGTTGAAGAAATACTGGGCTAGGAGAGGGAGTCTTAGCCTTAATTTTTTTCTTGGTGTTATGTGGGGAGAAAACATCCCCATTCAGTGGAATTCCAGGTTGAAAATCGAACACCCTTTTTCTCATCCAGGTTTCATTTTCCATAGCCTTAAAAACAGGAAATGATATTAGATTTATAGGGCTGTCCTTAAAACATCTTGTCTTCCTATTAAAAGCAATGTGAATTCACTCCAAGAACAGCTTTATAAAAGTGTTCCTGATTTCCCTGGTGGTTAACATAAAGGGGATTTGACCTTAAATACTTGCAGGGAGCAATGATGTCTCTGCAGGGCTCCTCTCTCCTCACCAGATGCTTGAGGCCCATAGGGAAGGTAGTCAGATATAAGTTGGGGAGAACACACTGGAACTCACAGGCAGGAGCTGGAGCCCATGAGATCAGATTGAAGTCTGTCAGTTTTGTTGCACCTGACATTGAAAATGTGGGTATCCTGCGCAGACTGGGGCCTTTCAGCAGAGACACTGAAGGACAATCTAAGGGAAGGCAGAGCAGTTGTGGTCCAAGATGCTGACCCACACCACCAAGGTGAGTGATAATGTGTGTGAGCCACTAAACAGCTGCTGCTTCACGTGGCTCTCCCCCACTGGAAACAGGGAAGGGCCTTCTGGGAAATGGAGTTCTGGTTAACCTGCTACATTACAAAGACACCAGTTGCTGTCACATGATGGTATCATTTCAGGTGACCTTTACTTTTTATTTTTCCATGTTGTTTTAATCTGAAAAAGAACAAAGCTATTCTCTTCGGGGAAAAAAATCTTCATTCACTAAAGGGAGTTATAAAAACTAGAGGTTCACAGCTGGGTGTGGTGGCAACATACCTTAATCCCAGCACTCAGGAGACAGACAGGAGGATTGAAAATTTGACACCAACCTGGGCCTCAAACCAAACCAAAACCAAACCAAACCAAAACAACCAGAGGTTCACTATTAAGAATTAAAAGATGCTGTATTAGTTAGTCATCACTGCTGTAGCAGAAAAACCAACCAAAACAAGCTTATGGAGGAAAGGGTTTAAATTGGAGACTCACAATCAGAGGATCACTCCATGATAGCAGGGTAGGCATGGCAGTGGCAGGAGGCAGGGCCCATGGAAGATGACCTTACATCTTTCATTAGCAGAGAGCAGAGAGAGGAGCCACAGGTCTGGGATAAAAACCTCCAAAGGCCCCATCTAGTGAGTCACTTGCTCCAAGCAAGACCCACCTCCCAAAGTTCTACAAGTTCCCAAGACAGCGCCACCAGCTAGGGACCTAACAACATGACCTTTGGGGGACATTTTAGATCTAAAACATCACAGATTTTATCTAAAATAGGTAGAAAAAAGATGCCCCATTTTTTTTTTTCCTGTGGTACTGGGGGTTGAACCCAGGGCCTCATGGTTGCATGCTTTCCAAATGCTGGACCCCTGAGCTGCACCCCCTGCCCATTTTTTTACTTTTTGAGACAGGGTCTAGTTAAGTTACACAGACTGCCTCTGGTCTCCAACTTGCGATCCTCCTGCTTCTGTCTCCTGAGCCATTAGGATTACAGGCGTGCGCCACCACGCCCAGTTAAGATGCCCATGTTTTACTCTTTGACCACTCAACTACAGTGGGTCCAAAAATAATCAGGTTCAAAAATGAAGTACAAGAATTGGGTGTGGTGGTGCATACCTGTAATCCCCACACAGAAGGGTGAGGCAGGACGATTGGAATTCAGGGCCAGGCTGGATAACATGCTAAGACCCTGTCTCAAACAACCAAAAAAAAAAAAAAAAAAAAAGAGGGCCATGGATGTAGCTCAGTGGCAGAGGGCTTGCCTAGCATGTATGAGGCCCTGGGTTCCATCTCCAGCACCACAAAACAAAAACACCCCTCACACCAAAACACAGTCATAAGTTGAGGTGATTTTATTAAGCAAACATTCAAAAGCGTACTTACACATCTAGAAGGTAGAGCCTACTATACCCCTAGGCTATGTACATAGCCTATTACCCACAGACTACTAAACCTGTACAGCAGTAGTCCCAATCTTTTTGGCATCAGGGACTAGTTTTGTGGAAGACAATTCTTCTACAGACCGGGGATGGAGGATGCTGATGGGATAGGAGGCAGAGCTCAGGCGGGAATGCAAGCACTGGGGAGTGGCTGTAATACAGATGCAAATACAGATGGTACTGGTCCATGGCCCAGTGGTTGGGGACCACTGCTGTACAGCATGTTAAAAATATTTTTTTATCGTCAGGAATAAATTAACCTTACCTTACTGTAACTTTTTAACTTCATAAACTTTAACTTTTTGACTTATAACACTCAGCTTTAAAAACACTATATAGCTACACAAAAATATTTTCTTTATATTCTTATTCTATAAGCTCTTTTAAACTTTAATTTTTCTCTTTTTTTACTTTTTAAATTTTTTTGTTAAAAAGCTAGGCATGATGGCGCAGGCTTGTAATCCCAGTGACTCAGGAGACAGAGGCAAGAGGATCGCAAATTGAGACCAGAGGCAGTCTGCGTAACTTAGCAAGACTGTCGCAAAATAAAAAATAAAAAATGGGCCAGGGGTGCAGCTCAGTGGTAGAATACTTGCCTAGCTTGAGCAAGGCTCTGGGTTTAACCCTCAAGTACTATAAAATAAATAAACAAATGACAAACACCCACATTGGCCTAGGCCTACCCAGGGTCAGGATCATCAACACCACAGCCTTCCACCTGCATTATTTTGTCCCACCGGAAGGTCTTCAGGGCAGTAATATGCACGGAGCTGCCACCTCCTATGATAATGATGCCAACTTCTGGAATCCTTTTTCAAGGACCTGCCTGAGGCTGTTTCATAGTTAACTCTTTTCAATAGAAGCATACACCAAAATAATGATACAGAGTATCAACAAACCCATAAGCTGGTAACATCCATTTATAATCAACTATTACATACTGTGAATTATTGCATGTGCCATTCTTTCATTCCACTGGCACAGGTGGTTTTTTTATGCTAGCCGTACCATAAACACATGAGTAATGCTTTGCACTGGGAAAGGTACAACCTCATTAGGCTATAGGAATCTTTCTGCTCCATTACATTCGTGCATGTGGTCTGTGCTTGACTGAGACATCATTACATGGTGTGGGTCTACTGAGAAAAAGCAGCTTCTCAATCTCCAGGTACTATCAGGGTGGAAAAGCAGCCTGAAAGTTACATTATCATTCCAGTCCAAGAGGCGCCACAGTAGATGATTTAACTGATGGCAAGGTCAGGGCTGGGCCCAGAGAGAGTTCTCTGCCCTCAGACACCCAGGTCTGCCCTTGTGAAGATTCTATGTTGACAGACTGTGAACACACTGAGGTGAAGAAGAAACTAATAGCACATTTTCATGTGTGGGGGTGGTCTTGGATTTAGACCCAGTCTCTAGTTGGATGGCTTTAGATAGTACTGAAAGCCACCAGCCTTACTATTTTCCAAGCATGACACATGCAATCGTTTCACATCCAGCATTTCTCCCTGCGTTGTCCTGGGGTAAGCCACCAACAGTGTATCCACTGTAACCTTACCCTTGCTCCCCCAGTCATGAGAAGACCTCAGAAACAAGTGGGGCTCAAAGTGTAGCTCATGATGGAGTGCTTGCCCAGCACCACACAAAAACAAACAAGAAAAAAAAAAGAAAGAAAAAAGGCAAGCTTCGAAATTAACCATTAGCAACCAAATATATCTAATCCCACTTGAAGGTCACCACATAAAAACTGTAGTCTTCAAAATAGCACACTATGTACAATGGTCCATTACACTCATGGAGGAAGACAATATTAGAACTATGTCTGGATATTCTTATTTGAACACTAGTGTCTGTTTTATAACCTAGTATTATTTTATAATATCACTACATGTGTAAAATTTACAAATATTCATATAATGGGCATACACGCTAAATAAAGTATGTTTTATCCATTAGGGTGTATAATTTTAAAAACTGAAACCATCAATGTGAGAGACAGAAAGTGAAACTCATTTTCTTTATTTAAATGCAAACTTCAGAAAAGAATTAGTTCTCCAAGCTGTAGGAGATGAAAGATAAGAGTATTGAGAAGTTTAAAGGCTCAATGCTTTTGCTACTAATTAGTGAAACCCACACCAGAAACTACAGCGATAGCGAGAAACAGAAAGAGAAATGAAACAAATGGAGAGACAGTCTGGGGCGAAGTGAGAACAGCGTGTTTCACCTGCCCATGCACGTCCCCCCTGATAGGAGCTGTGACACAGCCCTTTGGAAAAAAATGGAACTAAATGGAGAGCCTCTTGGGATTCCTTTTTTTTTTTTTTTTTTTGCGGTACTGGAGATTGAACCCAAGGCCTTGTGCTTGCATGCTCTGCAAGTGCTGGACCACTGAGCTGCACCCTCAGCCCATTTTTTTTAACTTTTTGAGACGGGGTCTTGCTAAATTACATAGACTGCCTCTGGTCTGGAACTTGCGATCCTCTGCCTCCTGAGCCATTGGGATTACAGGTGTGCGCCACCGCACCCTGTTTAGTCTCTTGGGATTCTGATGTTGCTTTCAGCAATGGGATTCTTAGGACAAAGGGAAAAAGGCAACTAGTTCTATTGTTGACCCTATGGCATTTAGGAACCATAAGCACACATGAAGCTGCACTCAGAATTGTGCAGAAGCCACAGCTCCACGATGGGAGGGCAGGGCACCTGGAAATCACTCCCTATAGAAATACGCAGCCTGTCCTCTTTACTAACCAGAGGGCTTCTTGGGGACATTTGGTTTTTGACTGTAACTTTTCCAAGGAAGTGATGTGACTCACCATCTCAGTCTACCCCAGCCTATGGGTGGGGGTACAATGACTCAAATTGTTTCAGCATGAACAGGATTAAGGTTCTGTAACATTCTAGACCAGTGGGACTAGGAAGAACAGAATTTGTAATCACTTATAAGTAAAAAAGAAAAATCACTGGAAACATTGATGAACCCCGAGGACTTCATGCAAAGTGAAATATGCCAATCACAAAAGGACAAATACTGTATGATTTCACTTAGGAGGAATATGAGTAGTCAAAATAACAGAGAAAGAAAGTCTAATGGTAGAGGACAGGGGCAGTGGAGAGTAGAGAGTTATTGTTCAGTGGGTGCAGAGCTTTGGCTTGGGAAGATGGAAAAATGTTGGGCATCCCAGCCTCAGGAGGCTGAGGCAGAAAGACCATGAGTTCAAGACTAGCCTGGGCTACATATAGCAAGACCCTATCTCACAAAAAAAAGTTGCCCTGTTAAATTTTATGTTATATATATTTTTCCACAAAAAAGCACTAAAGTTAGAAAAAAATGACTGAAGCAGTCAATACAGAAGATGAAGAACTCAATGAGAAAGTTTTAAACCTTTTTTTTTTTTAATCATGAGAGAAGTGTCTAGCTCCATCTCAAAGTCTAAGTTGAGGACAATCAATGAGTTCTATTAGAGGACAACCAGCTTAACTTAGTTTGGTTTTGAGGCTGGCCTCAAACTCACCATCCTCAGTCTAAGTGCTGGGATTACCAGCAAGCGCCCCTCACCTGGAAGGACAGGGAGTTGTGAGAATACTGTGTCAGCCACGCCGCCCTGCAGCTCTCCTTCACTGCGCGTGGATTTCCTGACTTCCCAGCACTGAAGAACAGCACCGTCTGTTTAGCTTTGCCCAGTCTTGTTATTCATAATAGACAAATGCAAAGTCCCAGAAACCAGTTCTGTTTGGGAAGGTTTTCTTTTGTTCTAGGCTTCGGTGGTTAATATGTTTGACAAATTTCAGAGTCTCTCTGTCTCTGTAGACCAATGCCAAAGAATTGTTTTCTGGATTCACTGTTAGCAGCTGAAACAGGCAAACACAATGACACATCAAAACACAGAGTTCATTCTCAACTCTTCAATGATTCACCATGGAGCAGATGGTTTCCACAGCAAGTACTTAGCCGGGGATAGGAGCCTTTGAAAGCTGTTTTACTAGGAAACAAGCTTTTCTCTGGTGGTTAAGACATTTTCCAATGAACTTTATTCCACTAGCACATACCCAGAAAGGTTTTACCTAATGCTTTATTTCTAACTACTATAAAAGACTCATGGAAATGCACCAAAAGCCTCTTATTTTGCAATTTCTCAGTAAGGCAGAATAAATGCTTCATGATTATCCTTTAGTATTTTTACTCCACGCTGAGTACATTCTTTAGAAATGAGAACCACTACCAAGGAGGCCAGTATGAATTTATCAGCTAAAAACACTGGATGAGGTCATAAAAATCAGGTCTCTGAAGAATGAAAAGCTTTCTCAAGAAGTGAAAGAAGAGTCTGCTCTCGGAAGCAACTTACCTCTTCATCTTCACCTTTGGCAATGTAGGAAGTAAAGCCACCATATTCTGGCTCCCAGCCTGACAAGGGGGAAAAAACAGCACTCAGAAAGCTCTTCCAGCAAGAGTTACATCATCTGATGAAAAACAAGAACTCTGATATTCAGCAGTCACTAGCTCTATGACTTGTGAGTGTGAGTTTATTATCTGCTACCATGGATTTCCTTTCCCCTAAATGCCTCATTATGGGAGAAGGACCTGGTAATCCACTCCCAAAGCAATCCCCAAACAATCAGCCATTGAAAACCCTATGAGGGTCACTATGAGTTGCACCCAACTCAATGGCACCTAACAACAACAACAACAACAACAACAACAACAGCCTCATTTCCCAGAGAGCTGAACTGAAATGCAGGCTTACTTCAATGTTAAATAAGAAAATCAAGAGAGAATTAAATGTTAGATATACCCAGAAGGGCAATTATATAAAAACTATGGATTCTGGGGTGGAGAGAGGGTTTGTGGGAAAATTATGGTATTGTTCATCACCTCATACTCAGAAATAAATCCTACTTTGGGAGACTGAAATTCATGACCCCCCAACATTCTATCCAACTGTGAGATCCTATGATCTGAGATCTTGGCCACAGCAAATTATTTTAGAATTGGTTCAGCTGGAGTGGGTCTTTAAGA